>APFE030511745.1:74053-115503 GCA_000404065.3 Pinus taeda
TTGTTCCCGATATGCTTCTTTCTTTATGTTAATGATGTTCATGTTTGAATTTCATGTGTGAATGGATGTCTAAAAGTTTATAACTAAATCCTTTCTTGTATAACATAAAGATGATTTCCACATAAATCTTTGTCCATATACTGGTGCATTCTTCGGAATTGTTGGTTTTGCAGGGAAAAGGAGCGGAAGGGACACGAGGAAGGGTTTGGACCCTTGAGGAACTACCCAAACATAGGACTTGAGGTACGTCCTTCTCACCTTAGAAATAGCTTTTTCTAGCATAATGGCTGTGTGTGTGCATGTTTCTTGATTTAGACAACTTTCAATCTACTAGGGTTCCACCCAAGAGCCTCAGGGGATAAAATCCCGCAACACCGGTCATAGAATCCTTGTCATTAATTTTCGTATTTGGTTCTTTCTGTCATTATTGGCAAGCAGTGTAAGTCATTCCCACTGTTAGGTTTTCAAGAATATCTCAAGTATTAGTCCCTTCGCTCAGGTATTCACTTATGATTGTGATTTTTTTACCTTTCTAGGTTGGTATATCCACTGATAGTTGGCATTAGTTTTCCAGGCATATGGAAACCCTACCTAGGGCTTTTCCTTTCATCTTCCAGCCTTGGCTATGGTTTTTACCTATAAGTGTTGGTCAGATTTTGCATGGCTATCTCTTATAATTCCTGCATGACATTCCTGCTATACTATTTCTAAATGGTAGTATGAGTTTTGATGCCTTCCTATTCCGAGGCTCAATGCCAAGGGTAGATGATCTCGAGGAAACTTAAGCTTGCATGGTCTCTTATTCTCTTTCAATGTAAGAGTAATACATAAATTGTATAATTTGTTATTAGGGTTTAAACATAACTGTTGAGTTGAAGAACAATTTAGTTTTGTAACTTATATCAAAAATCCTTGAAGGGTTCCTTCCTTAATGTATATAGTTACCCTACATTGCAGTCCTAGTATTTTCCGTTATAATATTTTTTGTTAAGATTTTATGGATCACTCAAGACTTTGGTTTTAAGAAACATTAAAGTAAATAAGTTATTTCTTTTACAAATAGCTCAGTGATTGTTTCTTCAAGCAACAAAATGGTATAAAGATTCTTTCTTTTATAATGAAGATTTTCTTGCTTGTATAAATATGAATGACTATATATGTTCTATCTAGTTTTTGTGAGTTAGATTTTCTATTTGATGCTTCAAGAAAGAAAGATTTAATAGAAACCCTACAGTAAATATTACTTGTACAATGTTTAGATTCAACTCTAAATATTTATTTTCTAAATTTCTTCAGAGTTTAGTCTGAAAGAAAGGCTAAAAATTAAAACCTTTCTAATTATTTTTTCTTTTTTCATTTAGAAGAGAAAATAAACAATTCATTTCTACTATAAACTCTTTTTTGAATGCTTCTAAATGATTTTTCTATAGGAAATTACAACATAGTGTTACATAATATTTTTCCATTTTCCCTGCACTCCCCCTTCCTTGATCCTAGAGGACCTCTACAGTGAACCCTACATGCTTACTCTTCATGAAGAAACTCCTCTTGTGTCCCTCTTCATGAGGAGATCAATTCCCTTTCGCACCATTTCCCGAAAAACTTCTATCTTTCCCAGTTTACAAGACCGATGCTAATGGCCATTGTCCTCCTCTCACTGATATGTAGGATTAACATTGTCCATAGTGCTAACCAAAACGACCAAGCTTTGTTCTAGTCACGTCGATCCTCTTATGGAAAGTTTTTAAATAAAGGATCGAAGCTTGCAGCTCTAGAAGCTTCGTAAAGAAAGCCTAGTAAATGGTTTGTCCAGATGAGGTCGAGGATGCCAGTTTGGGCTCTTTTCCCCTATAATGATGGAACTATCTCAAGAGATAAGAACTTCTCCCATGAGAAGATGATCCATTTCCCATCCATTCATCCTATATAGACCTCCCTTTTCCCAAGCAAAATCTAGTGTTCGTGTTGATGTGCTAGTGCTAATTAAGTTTGGAGTAAATAACAAGCTATCCATAGTTGTAGCTCTCTAGTTGTGTGAGGCAGAAGTGTGAATTTGGTTTAGTGTGAAGCCTAAAGGGAAGAGCCTTAAAACTACTATTGTTGAGGCCATCATGAAATGTTAGTAGAAGTGTGTGGGAACTTGTTTTATCGGAGGAGAACGACAATGTCAAGGTAGTGGTTGTAATATCTTCTTGATTCAATATATATGCAACTATTGATTGATTTCTTATATGAAGTGTCATATTAAATTTTCATAGCTTAATGTTTCTTGACTTGCTAAGTAGGTTGAATTATAATTTATCTATTATCACAGTTGTTGCTTATTGTTGTTTACTTGTTTCAGGTGTTTGAAGAAGGAAGCGAGAGATAGTTGGAGCGAGTGAGAAAGGACATCATAAAACGAGATAAGTGTACTAAGAGGTAGGCCCTCTTAATTGCTTATTGTTATGCTCCTAAAACAATAGGTGTCATATTTCATGATTGAATTGATGAGCTCTGTAATATGTTCATACCTTTTATTGTTGCAAAGGTTTCCATATTGTTAAAAAATAAAAAAACTTAAAAAATGTAAAGAGGGTATACCCTAAAAGAAAAATCAAAGGGTAAAAGGAATAAAATGGTCAAAAAAGTGAAAGAAATGAACCCCAAACTAAAATAGACCAAGAAAGTGTGCAAGTCTAAGTGCCACTACTATTTCATTTTCTATAATAAGCAATTGTGTGGAGCTTGTTAAAGTTTTACCACAATTGATGAATAGTCAAACAACTCAAACTTGGCTAGTTCATATTTGAATTTTATCTTTTAAAGATAGAGAATACAATCTGACCAAACTGTTTTATCTTGGTAGATAAGTACATAGGTAGAGTAAATAAAAAGGATTTCAACAGTTTAATCTGAGCCCTTGGATGTAATAAGTGTAGACTGCCATGTAAAAGAAAATGATGATTTGACAAGGTTTTGCCAATCTAAGCGCACCGAAATAAAGAAGGAAAAAAATGCTAGGTTAAAGTAGGTAGGGTAAGTAGATTGTGTTGCAAAATGATACTTGTGATGAAAATGTTTCTAAATGTATTGACCTTAATTTTATCACAAAGTGCAAGGCATACATTACACTTGATGCAGTTCAATCAAGGCAAGGTTAAATAAATAACTTCCATTCACATTTTCCCTAAACACTTCATTAATTTCCCCTAAGCATTAAGGTCTTTGAAAGTCAAAGGGGTTCAGAGCATTTCTCTGACTTCTGGACGGACCAAACCCTCAACCCAATGATCTAAAAGCCTAAGTGCTCATAAATCATTCATCTATCATTCGTCTCCTTTTTACAAAGTTTATCCTAAGTGAAAAACCTATTTTACTAAGGAAAGGCATTATATCACTTAAAAAACCCCTTTTAGCCTAAGTTTAAATGTGAGTTCTTAACATTTTAACTTAGCACTTGTTCATTATATTAATTCATATTAACTACTAGCATAGCTATTATATAATCCCACACCATATTACCATTTTCTTGTATTATGTAATTAAATGAAATCCCCGCATTATTATATACCCCGCCCCACAGTTAGTTCTAACCATAGCCATAATAACTTATTTGAAGTTTGTTAATAACCTTCCCCCGTAGCGTTATAACAGGATTAATTAACCATCTAGGTTAATTAATAACCAACCCTCTGACCAATAAAAATGCGCTCGATACAATTAAATCAATGTTAATTATATAGGGCCCGCTTCATTAACTTCCCTCCCATTTTCACTTCCCGGCCACCATCTGATCGTCCTCCCATCATCCGATGATCGAAAATCATATCGTGACCCCCCTGGTGACCGTGCTTTAACTCGTGATCACCATGCGGTTTTCCACCGTACCCTCACCATGCCTCGCCCATTCAATGTGCTTGCTTGCCCCCGACTCGATACCACTTGTCCCCAAAAGTGGTGCTGGGTTAACCCCTTACCACCCTCTGCATAAGGACAAAGCATCTCATCACGCTGATGTCACCCACCTAATAAATGTCAAAAATACCCACCAAACTAAATTTCGTTAAAAAGAACGAAAAATGTTCATTTTCACCATTATTCTCTACGAACTGTGCTCCATGAAAGATCACATCCAGTCGACTATTTGAGCATTTAGCCTGCCACCCAACCAAGAAATTTCAGCATCATGCTTAGCAATCCGTTAACCAACCTACAGTGTATGACCTTCTTCTTTAAACATAGGTATTTATCCATTTCACCCTGCAACCCTGTAATTCCAGTTTTCCACTGAAAATTCTACCTAAGGAAGCCAAAATTTAGAGTCTAGTTAGTCTGTGATTACAATAAAAACATTCCAAAACCTTCTATTTAGTCTAGTTTTCCATAAGAACCCAAATTCCAGTTTGAAAACATAAGAACCACACATGCAAACTCCGATAGCCCTAAATGTCGTGCCTATTAATGCACGTCATAGAGACTTATATTATTTACCCCTAGCCGACAAAGATTTCCAAATAAGAGATTTCTCTGGTGATATCAACCATCTTTAGGCCTTCTGCCAAGTTAGGGACAACCATCTAAACAACTCTAATATTTTTGGACTATGGGAATCTAATCTTCCCATGTATTTCCTCCCTTCATTCCATGTTTTCCCACACAACATCCATCAATGCTATGCCAACTATGACCCAGTCCATATAGCATTCATGTCCCCATTGCAAACTATTCTTTTTCCCATAACTACTGAGTCCATTGATGAATCGATACATTTCCATTCCACTAAGCCCCTTGCTCCTCTTCCCATGGGGTATTTACTCGAAAAAGCTTCTCAATTTCCAAATCAAAGATAACCTGTATTGCTGATATGTTCATAAAACCACAGTACCAGCCTCAAGGTCCGCCTCCCTATCTTCAAACTTGTTTCACTAAAATTGGAAAACTTATTGCTGGCATGATATCCCTGATCTTGGGATTTAAATCTAGTGAATTTGTTGATGATATAACCCTAGTTCTATTGTCAATATTTACTCTTGGACAACCCCTTGTTGTCAGGTATGATTATGCCACTTTCATTGCAAATAAAAGCCATGATCAGTTCATGAGTTTGGATGGGGAAGGAGTTTTCAAATATACATCTTTTATATATCATCTTCTATTATATCACCAACTAGAAAGCTTTCCTTTCCCTATCAGGAAATTGGACTCAAAAGGAAATCGAACATCTGCGATATTTTGGACCTCAATCTTCCATAGCACTCTAGAATCCCCTTATACCTATAATGAATTCATTGACTGGTTTTTCCATCCGGTATCAACTCTATTGATAGGAGTTTCCCCTCTTAGAGTCACTTGTGACATGAAAAAGATTTTGTAGCTCACTAAACAGTACAGGATATGTGACTAGTACCTGTAACAAAATTACACAGAAATCAAAATATATGGGTGTGAACTTTTCCCTTTCAAACTGCCTAAATATGTGCCCATGATATTATTTGCACTAGAGTATTTTAGACAGATCATAAAGGCAAATTTGGACCATTTTTGTAATTCAAATAAGAAAGCTCAGTTAGGAATCAAAAACTAGTTATGGTCTTATGTCATAAATTCTAGGGATGCATGCGAAGATGCTGAAAAATTCTTAGAAGACTAGCATAGATTGAAGAAGAGTTTTGGTGCGTGCCCTATGACCCAAATAGTTTCATATGTGACAGAAGAAGAAATAACAGTCTGTTAGTTTATATACGTCATAGGATCCCAGAAATTGAACAGTTTGATAATCAGGATGAATGGGTAGAAGGGACCTTAATAGAAGAAATTAGTGAGCAAGAAAAGATGGAAATGGCTATCAAAGATCTTGAAAAAACTCTTGACATGGACTCTTTTGGATAGGTAACTTTCAAGCTACCTCAACAATCAGGAATTGGTACGTCCTCTGCTGGAACTTCTTAGTAGCCTACATAGAAAACCAACATACCAGTTACAGCGACTTCCAAGGGAAAAGGATTAGAGACCATAGAGTAGCCTACAATAACAGATTAGCCAGGAATGTCCAAGGAACAGAGCCAGGGGAAAATTCCTCCAGCCCAAACTAAAGCAGCAGAGATCCCTGTATTACAAACTCCTCTAAATGAGGAAAGGAACAAGAAGAGAGACAGAGAAACTATCACACCCATCAGTGGACGGACAGAGCAACCTAGAGCAAAGAGACAAATACTGAATCCTCTTTTAGAAGAGGAACTCATTGAAGAAACTATTGACAGTCTAAGAGGTGAAAGGCTAGTCAGCCAACAGACTTCCCTAGCTGTAGAAACATCAGCTATCTCACATAGGCAAGAGCTAGAAAGACAACACAATGTAGAAGTATATTCTACCAAGCCACAAAGCAAACAAGCCTCAGAAATTAAGAAGACTTTCACAGAGATAAAGACCCGGAATGACCCAATAAGGCTTCAAATTTATGGTCAATATCTGAAAATGCCCCCACAAACCAGTAGAGATTAATGTCAGCCTATGACATTAAAGAATGTAAAATGTTGATGAGTTATTTTAAGCTGAAGGTGCGGCAACCCCAGTCAACAGTAGACTATATCAGAACAATCTTGGTGGTCCTAGCCAAAGATATTCATCATATGGACCAGATTGAACTTCATAAGTAGATTGGGGAAATGGTTTATTCCACACTGACTGATAAAGCAATGCTAGCCCATAAATTTCAAAATTCCTTCGACAACACAATAGCTCAATTACATTTGGAGAAAGCATCATCTTTGGCCAAAGATAACAAGATCAAATCATTAGAAGAGATCATTATTGGATTGGGACATGATCCCAAAGATGATAAAAGAATAAAGGCATTAATTAAGAAGAAAGAAGAGGGCATTGCTACCTTAAGGAAACAGTTGGAACTTCCTCCTTCAACACATCCAGAAACTGCAGAAGTTCTACAATAGAAATCAAAAGAAGACACGATGGACCTGCTCCTGAAACTTAATGAAAGATTAAATGACATGGAGTAGGCATTGGAAAAAGCACTAAGGGAAAAGCAGGGAGAGTCGACCTCTCAACCTCCTAAGGTAATCCCTACAGTCTCAACTGCAGTCCCTTCCACAAGTGGAACAGTCATAGCTCCAAATGTTCCGGCAGTCACAAGAGAAGTAATAACAAGTACATCAACAATAGGAACAACACTAGGTAGTAGTATTAATATGAGTACTGAAGAATTAATAAAGGCCATGGAAGAGTTGAGATTATAGGTCATAGAATTGAAGCAGGTGAAAGAGCAACTAGCTAAGGTAGAAAAGAATTATGAAATCTCCAAAATAAGTATTGTGGAAAAAACTAAGGAGATTAAGGCCTTAGAAAGTAAAGTAAAAACATTAGAACAAGAACTCACTTTTTATAAGCCCTTGAAAAAAATCAAGAAAATCCTTTGGGCTAATATCATTCAGTCTATAAATGAAATGTGGCTATCAATCCAAGTAGTCTATGAGTAGCTAGACTTAGTAAAAATAACCCAGGAGAAATTCAACAGACAAGAGTAGAGTTGGGTAAAAAGCCAAAAGAGGCCAACAGGCTTATCAATTATTTGAATACGAAAAACAAAGAACAGTTAGAAGTACTTGGCATCTCAAACATGATAGACACCATTTTGGAAATCAAATGAGTTCTGACCAAGAGAACTTTAATGCAAAACTTAGAGAGAAGATGCCAAGACATGCAAGTAGAAATCAATTCTTTTATGGAAAAATTCACAATTTTGCAAAGGAAAGCTCTACCAAGTCCTTTGGTCATTAATGATAAGTTAATGAAACACATTGATAATATAGATAAATTGAACAACTATGCTAGCAATCAAGCTAGAACATCATCAAGCGTAGTAGGAGTAAAACCACTTCCCACAGGCCGAGTTCTCTATGACAATTTAGAGAACTTATTCTACATTGAGCATGAGGTAAAGCATCTATTCACCATTCAGCCTAACATTTTCAGATACACAGAGACTGATGAAACACTCAAGAAACTTTAGAGGGACAAATTTCCAGAACAGAAACGGTGGGAAGATATGTTAGAGATTTTGTAAAGTTACCTTTGGTAAAATGTAAATGTTGGGCTATTTACTAGCTAAGATAAACAAAGATGAATAAAGGTGAACAATGGTCAAAACAGGTCGAAGAGTATTAGAGCAGATAAAGAGTATCAGTCAAATAGGGCATCCAGCACGAAGTTACAGTAGCAAGCAAAATTAAATGGGCCTTCCTATAGCACACCCAACAAAAAATAGGAACAACACATCATCTATTTGCTTTTTTCCTATCTTCGAGACTAGCTGTCTCTATTTTTCTGTAAAAATGATTTGTCATCACTAGAATATATCTCACTCCGTTATGAGATATTTTGTGCAAAATATTTTGTATAAATACTCCCTCATTTGGAGTATTAGGGGTGAATTCATATACATTGTTTTAATACTCCTTTTTTGGATTAAAGTGTTGATTGGATCAAATTTTTGTATGGCTTGTTGGATAAAGAATCAATGCAATGAAATTTTCACAGATTTCTTGAAGAAAACACTAGATGAATAACTCCCTTATACCTTATGTTTTAGAGTTTTCTTTGTTTATTATATCATATCTATTTCACATCTGAATGATAAACAAAAAAGGGTAATTCAGAATTTCCTTTAGTGCACTCTGTCTTCAAAAGTTATCATTTTCTATGTTTTCATATGAATTAGGATAAACAGTGAAATCTTAATTTCTCATGTTTTCTAGTTCTTTCATTCTGATTATTTGTTAAGGAATTCTTCACTGCTGTTTATCAATAATCATCCAAGTTCCCTCTTGAAATTGGTTGAAGGATTCTTAATTGCCCTTCACCCACTTTGAAACCCATTCCATCTATTCAAAGTCTTTATGTGTTCTCTGTTTGACCATATTGCTCTGTAAAACCATCCTTTATCAAGAAACCTAATCTAGTCAAGTCATATTCTTTGACTCGATTAGCCCAATGGCCTAAACTAGCTAGTCCTACCCCTCTACCGTTGAATCTCACCACTGAAACTCAAACAAACCCCTAAACTCCATAACTAGCCTAACATCTTTAAAAAAGAAAGCTAAAACTTAAAGAGAGAGCCCTCTCTAGATTCAGATTGACTAGAATCTATATCTAAAATATTGGTTTGTGGTTACCTCGGCCTCCTTCCCCTTTCTTACAACTTTTGGGAAAACCTGAGTGATGACATAGTGGTGACTCTGCTGGGGACCTGAATAATTTGTTTGTTATTATTGTTTACTTTATAAACTATAAATAGAGCTTGAAGTTAGCCAGGTAGCCATTAAAATGCCCTTGCTTTTCAATTGTAGAAGTAAATGAATGCTTCTTCAGTCTATCTCCAGTCTAGTTTATAGATTGGACATCTGGTTTCAAATACTTGATCAGTTCCTCTTGTCGAATAAAATCTTTCAGAAAGTTCAAAATCCATATCTAAAAGCTTCTTAAAGAAATTGTTAAAGTTGTATTGGCATACCCATTTAGAGAAAAACTCAAAAATTATACCTAGAAACCTACCTTCGGAAAGGACTCGTTACACCAGATCTAATCTTGATCCAAATGCACCACCTATGTTTGAAAACCCTAATTTGATTCCTACGATTCTTAGAAGGCAAGAGATCCAACACAGTTCTGCTAGTTCTCGGCCTCTATATAGATCAAGTTCTTGTCCTCTGAAGTGGGTTTACCTTGAGGAAGCACCTTTTGATGAGTGGCTTGAAACCCATTTATTTGTTACCTTCTCTGAATTTGAGTTAGCCCATATAGTCCATGATCCTGCATTTTTTGAAAATTTACAGCTTGAAGTTGTAATTTCACATCTTGATAGACACCTACAGAATTCCATTCAATTTGAGCTTACCTCTAAAGGAAAACCAAACCTTTCTGTGATCACTACTGCCCCTCCAAGTCCATCCTCAACACCTCATACTTCCCAACCTCAAGCCACACCTTCCACCCCTCCATCTACAACTCATATTCGCATTGTCATCCCTACCACACCAGTTGCCTCATCTATCCTTGCAGTGATGGCAAATAGGTATTCTCCTCTGCACTTACCTACCAATCCAGGGGATGTACCCTAAGACTATCAGAGTAATATTACCCCATTTGATGGTACTGGCACTTACACAACACAACAACATACCAAGATAATGATAGACTATTTTGAAATATATGAAGTTGATGCTGATGATGTTAGAATGAGAGTATTTGTTCAAAGTTTGACTGGAGATGTTAGAACTCGGTTTAAAGCACTTCTTGCAAATAGTATAAATGACCTACAAGCCCTATATCAAAAATTCTTCAATAGATGGGAAAAGAATAAAGATCCTCTCCATGTTTTATCAGAATATGAAGGCCTGAAAAGAGGTACATAGGAAACTATCCAAGATTATTGTATTAGATTTAATAATGTTTACCAGGCTATCCCTCAAAATCTTAGACCTCCTACAAATTTGGCATTAATCAAATTCCCTGATGGGTTTGATGGAGATATGGCATATAAACTTAGGGAAAGAGCCCCCCAAACCTTAGAAGAAATGTAGAGCATAGCTGTCAGCGTTGAGGCCAACCTAATATCTAAGCGAGCTAGAGCCAGAGCTGAAAGGATGATACCTTTCAAAGAGGAATCTTATCGATTTCAATAGAAATTAGATGCTATTATCAAAGGAATGGATAGGCTTGGTGACATAGTGGAAAAAAGTGAGAGAAAATCCACTTGGGAGGGTAAACCAAGTAATACTGGTAGAAATCCAAATTTCAGGGAAAACGAAAATCCTAAAACTAGAAAGACTAGACCTGACCAAAACATTAGGTCCCCATTCAGGGAAAATTATGTTGAAGCCTCAACTTCTAATGAACCAACTAAAGACACTAAAATTAATTTGATGAGACTCAGTAATGAACAACAGGTCTTCTTGACCCAATAGGATCAGGAAGCTCACATGCTTGAACAATTCCAAACTAAGTTGGGTGAATCATTTGATTTCAGAGAGGGATATGATAAAACTGTTTATGAAGTTTGTAAACAATACAATTTGAGGAGCAGAAGAATAGATGTTCCTAAAACCAACAAACAGAAAAATATAAAACAATCCAACAAAGGCAAGTGTAATACCATCCCTGTGCATATTCTTTCCAGAAACAATCCTAATTCAAATAACCCAATAATTGAGGATGTATCTGATAATCAACCACAAAACAAACAATCTTCCACTTTTATTCCTCCAAAAGTAAATGTAGAAGAACCTCCAAAAGTTGATTTGGAAACAATTTTAGCTCATAACCCAACTCCTGAAAAGGAGAGAAACACAGAAAATGCAACAGAAAAAGAGAATCCCACTGTCCGAAATGTAAGAACTCAAACTAAAAAAACTTTTAACCTTTAGGCTGAAGTAGGCAAATTAAAGATAGCAGTTCCATTATCAGAATTGGCTAAGAATGATGTCTACAGAGATCAGATCAGTAGATCACTAAAAAAAATTGTGAACGAAGATTCAGTAAATTCTTTTGATGATCAACCAAAATTGATTTTTGGCCCTGAGGTAAATGGAAAATCAGTAGATGGAGGAGTCCCTCCTTTCTATGTAAGTCTAAAAATACATGATAAAATACTTCATAACGTCATGTTTGATTCTGGTGCTTCTCATAACTTAATGCCTAAATCAGTGATGGAGAAACTGGACCTAGATATCACCAGGCCATATAAATACTTCTTCTCTTTTGATTCAAGTCAAGTTAGATGTCTAGGATTAGTCAAAGATTTATGTGTATCACTAGTCCAATATCCTGCCAAAACCATCTTAATGGACATAGTAGTAGCTGATATCCCACCAAAGTAAGGTATGTTACTGTCTAGATCTTGGGGTGCTAAGCTTCAAGGATCCCTATAGTTAGACATGTCTTATGCTACTATTTCAGTATTTGGTCAACCTAAGAAACTGTACAAAGGAACTTTAATGAAATATGTGGTAAGTAGCTAGGAGAGACCTCAAAATTTCCCTATATACTCCATTCACTCTTATATGGATTCTTTCATCCTTCACAATGATGAAATTGATTCTTTGAATGAAGTCAAGGTTTTAGCAGTTGAGCAAGAAGAAATTACAAATGAAAATCCTAGTGTTCAAATTCAAGAAATTTCTGAGAACAATGACATATTAGATACTCAAAAGGAACCAGAAGAAACTAACAAACTAGACCTTCCTATTAAACAAATCCCTGAGACTCCCGATACTAACTATGAACACAAGATCCTTTGGCAAATAGAATTTGATGGTTTAGTCAACAAGTTAGGAGCACGATCAGGAATTTGTGTCCACAATCTTGAGAATGATCATGCTGATGGCCATGCCTACAGGTTAAACTTTAAATGCACTAATAATATGGTTGAATACAAAGCTTTGTTACTAGGTGTCAAAATGGTTAAAAGTTTAGGGGACATTAGGGTATTATTCCTAGGACATTCTAATTTAATCATCAAACAGATAAAAGGAAATTTTATCACAATCAATCCCAGATTAATGTCTTATAGAGGAACAATGATTGAGGTTCTCAATACATTTCTAGAATCTCAGCTGGCTAAAATCCCAAGAAAACATAATTTGCATGCTCATAGTCTAGCAGTGTTTGCTAGCACCTGTAAACTACCATTTGAGCCCAATCATCATTTCATAGCTAGGATTAGACACAGGTTAGCTAAACCTGACAATGTAAAGAACTGGCAAGTGTTTGTGAATGATATTCAAATTAACAACTTCTTAACACTAGAGGGAGATTTTTCTAGCACTAATATAGATATAGATACAGTTCCTAAATTTGATCAGACAAATCAGATAGAAATAGACATTTCAATAGAAGGTGCAACTCAAATGCTTCACCCAACAATATTTACGAATAAAGAAATTCAAGATCTCAAAGAAATGGACATTGATGAAACTATTGAAGGAGAATCTGAAATCATTAATTTGAAAGATAATGAGTTGCCTAAACGGTTAACTTCTTTGGAAGATCTCTTTCATTTTAATGATATCACAAGGAAGCCAAAGATGGAACCTTTAAAAGCTTACATTGAATACTATAACTTGGGAACTGAAGAAAATCCAAAAATGGTAAAATTATCCAAATCTTTGCCTCCTAAACAAAAACTTAAAGATGTTGAATTAATGAGAGAATTTCAAGATGTATTTGCTTGGAGCTATGAGGACCTGAAATCTTATGATACCTTTATAATTCAACATACAATCACTTTAAAGGAAAATCAAAAACCATTCAAACAAAATCTTAGAAGAATCAACCCTGTACTACTTCCCTTAATTGAAAAGGAAATCAAAAGAATGTCTGAAGCAGGGATAATAGCTCCTATCTGATTTTCAAAGTGGGCTTCTAATTTAGTACCTACAAGGAAAAAGACTGGAGAAATTACACTCTATGTTGATTTAAGGAATGTAAACAAAATTTCTTTGAAGGACAATTACCCTTTACCCAAGATGGATCATATTTTACAAAGGTTGGTAGGTGCTTCTAGGATTTCACTTTTGGATGGCTTCTTAGGCTATAACTAGATTTTGCTTCATCCTAATGATCAGGAAGAAACTCCTTTTACAACACCATGGGGAACATTCAAATATGTTAAAATGCCATTTGGACTCAAGAATGCAGGGGCAACTTTCCAACGTGAAATGGATGTAGCCTTTGCAAAAGAAATTCATGATTTCTTAGTCATATATCTAGATGACCTGACTCTTTTTTCTAAATCAGATCAACAACATTTAGATCATTTGGAAAACACTTGTTTGGTCTAGAAGAAGGCAAACTCTTAGGCATTATCATCTCCAAAGATGGCATTAGGATTGATCGTGCTAGAGTTGAGGCCATTCTGTAGATACCCCACCTCAGAAATGTCAAAGAACTTCAGGATTTCCTAGGAAAGATCAACTTTTTAAGAAGATTTATATCTAACTTAGCTGAATTAATCAAATTGCTGACTAATATGTTGAAGAAGGATGCAAACATTAAATGGACAGTAGAAGCCAAACAATCGTTTGAAGAAATTAAAATGGCTTGGACTAAAGCACTGATCTTGACTACTCCAAAGTTTGATAGAGACTTTATAATATTTTCATTTGCATCAGAACACACTATTGCTACTGTTTTACTACAAAAAGATGATGAAGGATGTGAGAAACCCGTAGCCTTTTTAAGTAAAGCACTAAGAGATGCACCATTAAAGTACAAAATTACGGAAAAACAAGCCTATTCACTTATGAAAGCTATTAAAGAGTTTATAGTCTATATATTCTACTCCCATGTAATAGCCTATGTGCCAAGTCATGTTGTGAAAGACATCTTAACCCATGATGGAAATGAAGGTATATGAGGCAAATTGATTGCTACTATATTGGAATATGATATAGAAATAAAACCCATAAAGCTTATAAAATGACAAGGTTTGGCAAAACTCATGACTGAAACAAATTGCCAAGCCCTAGATATTAAGGAACTAGATAATGAACAAGAGATGGTGACTCCTCAGATCAGCCAGGCCTTCCTAGATTCACCTTGGTATGGTGATATAATTTTTGTACTATTAAACCTGCAACCTCCTCCAGGTTTATCCAGGACAAAGAAAAGGTTTTTAAAGATGAAAGCTTCAAAATTTTGTATTTTAGATAATGCTTTATTTTGGAAAAATCATGAAGGTATTCTATTAAATTGTTTAGTAAAAGAAGAAGTTGGCAAGTTTCTCAAAGAATTTCATGCAGGGGACTGTGGTGGACACCTTTACTAGAGATCAACTGCAGACAAAATCCTCAGAGTTGGATTTTACTGGCCAACCTTGTTCACAAATGTAAAAACTTTTATTATTGCTTGCCACAAATGTTAGATTTTTGAAGGCAAGAAGAAATTGTTACCCTTACCCCTGAGACCAATTTCTACTAAAAAACCCTTCCAACAATGGGGAGTGGACTTCATTGGAGAAATTCACCGTCCCTCTTCTGGCCAACATAAATGGATTCTAACTACCACAGACTACTTCACCAAATGGATAGAAGCCATTCCTTATAGACAAGCCAATGACACATTCGTTATAGGATTCTTAGAAGCCAACATACTGTCTAGATTTGGTTGTCCTCAAAGGATTATCACTGATAATGTTGTTACCTTCAAATCTAAGAAAATGATAAGTTTCTGTAACAAATACCATATCACTTTAGGCCATTCCACAGCCTATTACCCTCAAGGTAATGGTATAGCTAAGTCATCCAATAGAAGCCTAATTAATATCATTGAGAAACTATTGGAAGAAAAAAAGGAAAATTGGCACAAGAAACTTACTAATGCATTGTGGGCAGACAGACTTACTACAAAGAAATTTATTGGGACTAGTCCTTATGAACTAGTCTATGGTTTGGAGGTCGTATTTCCTTCATCTTTAGGAGTTCCTATAATTAAAATACTTCAAGAAGCTCAAGTAGAACCCAATGATATACAAAGGAGAATTAACCAAACCATCCATTTGTAGCAGACCAGAGAAGAGGTGTGTCAAAGATCCCAAGTAGTGCAAGAGAAACTTAAGAAAAGTTTTGATAAGAGAACCAAGGTAAAAGATTTTTACCTTGGATACAAAGTTTTGAAATGGGATTCTAGGAGAGAAGGAAAAGGAAAACATGGGAAGTTTGACATCCTATGGAAGGTACCTTTTTTTATTCAGGCCTTACAAGGGAACAATACTTACTTTTTGAAGAATTTGGATGGTACAGAGATAGAAGAAGGACCAATTAATGGTCGGATGCTGAAACATTACTTTGATCCAACATTTTAATGTATTCTAATGTTAACATGTAAACAATATATCCTTGGTAATGTCACAGTTTGGATTGGATAGTGACTTATTGGAGTTGAAGCCCGAAGAGAAGGCCCTAGGCTTCAAAAGTGTATTGTCATAGATATAATAAAGCAACCATCAAAAGGAGATTTCAGAGGAACAATCAAACTCATTCAAAAGGCCATCTAACTTGTTGTTCTTGACTTTTCACCAGGAAAAGCCATCCCCAAGTGGAGCTAATGTTATGCTCCTATACCAATCAATGTCATATTTTATGATTGACTTGATGAGCTCAGTAATATGTTCATACCTTTTCTTGTTGCAAAGGTTTTCCATATTGTCAAAAAATCAAAAAATTTAAAAAATGTAAAGAGGGTATACCCTAAAAGAAAAATCAAAGGGTAAAAAGAATAAAATGGTAAAAAAAGTGAAAGAAATGAACCATAAACAACAATAGACCAGGAAAGTGTGAAAGTTCAAGTGCCACTACTCTTTCATTTTCTATAATAAGAAATTGTGTGTAGCTTGTTAAGCTTTTGCAACAATTTATGAATAGTCAAATAGCTCAAGCTTGGCTAGTTCATATTTGAATTTTACGTTTTGGAGATAGAGAATACAATCTGACCAAACTTTTTAATCTTGGCAGATAGGTAGATAGATAGAGTAGATAAAAAGGAGCTCAACAGTTTAATCTGAGCCCTTGGATTTCATAAGTGTAGTCTTAGGTAGGCTGCCATGTAAAAGAAAATGATGATTTGATAAGGGTTTGCTAGTCTAAGTGCACCCAAATAAAGAAGGAAAAAATGCTAGGTTAAAGTAGGTAGGTTAAGTAGATGGTGTTGCAGAATGGTACTTGTGATGAAAATGTTTCTAAATGTATTGATCTTTACTTTTATCACAAAGTGCAAGGCATACATTATGCTTGATGCAATTCAATCAAGGCAAGGTTAAATAGCTAACTTCTATTCACATTTTCCCTAAACACTTCATTAATTTCCCCTAAGCATTAATCTCTTTGAAAGTCAAAGGGGCTCAGAGCATTTCTCTGACTTCTGGAGGGACCAGACCCTCAACCCAATGATCTAAAAGCCTAAGTGCTTATAAATCATTCATCCATCATTCATCTCCTTTTTACAAAGTTTATCCTAAGTGAAAAACCTATTTTACTAAGGAAAGGCATTATATCACTTAAAAAACCACTTTTAGCCTAAGTTTAAATGTGAGTTCTTAACGTTTTAACTTAGCGCTTGTTCATTATATTTATTCATATTAACTACTAACATAGCTATTATATAATCCCGCACCATATTACCATTTTCTTGTATTATGTAATTAAATAAAATCCTCGCATTACTATATACCCCGCCCCCCAGTTAGTTATAACCATTGTCATAATGTAAAATAGGGATTAACAAAATTATTTGAAGTTTGTTAATAACCTTCCCCCACCGCATTATAATCGCATTAATTAACCATCCAATTTAATTAATAACCAACCCTTCAACCAGTAAAAATGCACCCGATACAATTAAATCATTGTTAATTATATAGGGCCTGCTGCATTAACGTCCTGCTCGTCTTCACTTCCCATCCACCATCCAATTATCCTCCCATCATCCAATGGTTGACGATCATATCAAGACCCCCTAGTGACCACGCTTGAACTCACGATCACCAGCTGGTTTTCCATCATACCCTCGCCATGCGTCGCCCATTCCATGTGCTCGCTTGCCCTTGGTGCAATACCACTTGAGCCCAAAAGCAGTGCGGGGTAAACCACTTACCACCCTTCGCATAACACAAAGCATCCCATCACGCTGACATCTCCCACCCAATAAATGTCAAAAATACCCCCCAAACTAAATTTCATTAAAAATAATGAAAAAATGTCATTTGCACCTTTATTTTCTACGAACTACGCTCCATGCAAGATCACGTCCAATCGATTGTTTGAGCATTTAGTCTGCCACCCAGCCAAGAAATTTTGGCATCGTTCTCAGCAACCAGTTAACCAACCTGCACTATATGGCCTTCTTATTTAAACACAGGTATTTATCCACTTTTCCCTGCAACCCTGTAATTCCAATTTTCCACCGAAAATTCTACCTAAGGAAGAAAAAATTTAGAGTCTAGACAGTCTGTGATTACCATAAAAACATTCCAAAACCTGTTGTTTAGTCCAATTTTCCATAAAAAACCCAAATTCTAGTTTGAAAACACAAGAACGAAACATGGAAACTCCCATAGCCCTAAATGTTGTGCCTTGAATGCACCTCATAGAGGCTTAGATTATTTACCCCTAGCCGACAAAGATTTCCAAATAAGAGATTTCCCTAGTGATATCAACCATCTTCGGGCCTTCTGCCAAGTCAAGGACAACCATCTAAAGAACTCTGATATTTTTGGACTATGGGAATCCAATCTTCCCATGTATTTCCTACCTTCAGTCCATGTTTTCCCAGAGATCATCCATCAATGTTGTGCCAATTATGAGCCAGTCCATAGAGCAGTCATGTCCCCATTCCAAACTGTTCTTTTTCCCCTAACTGCTAAGTCCATTGATGAAATGATACATTTCCATTCCACTGAACCCCTTGCTCCTCTTTCCATGGGGTATCTACTTGAAAAAGATTCTCAATTGCTCAAATTAGAGATAACCCGTATTGTTCATATGTACATAAAACCACACTTCTAGCCTCAAGATCCACCTCTCTATATTCAAACATGTTTCACTAAAACTGGAAAACTTATTGTCGACATGATATCCCTAATCTTGGGATTTAAATCCAGTGAATTTGTTGATGATTTCACCCTCGTTCTATTGTCAATATTTACTCCTGGACAGCCCCGTGATGTCAGGTATGATTATGCCACTTTCATTTTCAATAAAATCCATTATCAGTTCATGAGTTTGGATAGGGAAGGAGTTTTCAAATATACATCTTTTATATATCATCCTCTGTTATATCATGAGCCAGACAACTTTCCTTTCCCTATCAGGAAATTGGACTCAAAAGGAAATCGAATGTCTGTGATCTTTTGGACGTCAATCTCCAATAGAACTCTGGAGTCTCCTTATAGCTATAATGAATTCATTGACTGGTTTGTCCATCCAACATCCACTCTGTTGATAGGGGTTTCCCCTCCTAGACTGACCGGTGACATGAAAAAGATTTTGCATGTCTCTAAACAGTACATGATATGTGACTGGTACCTGTACCAAAATTACACAGAAATCAAAATATATGAGTGTGAAATTTTCCGTTTCAAACTGCCTAAATATGTGCCCATGAGATTACTTGCACTAGAGTATTTCAGACATATCATAAAGGAAGATTTGGACCATTTTTGTAATGCAAAGAAGAAGGCTCAGTTAAGAATCAAAAGCCAGTTAGGCCCTTACATCATAACTTCTAGGGATGCATGGCAAGATGCTGAAATTTTTTTAGAAGACCATCCTAGATTGAAGAAGAGTTTTTGGTGGGTGCCCTATGACCCAAATGGTTTAATATGTGATAGAATAACAAAGAACCGGCTATCATTTTATATACATCATAGGATCCAAGAAATTGAACAATTTGTTAATCAGGATGAACGGGTAGAAGGGACCTGAATAGAAGAAATTAGTGAGCAAGAAAAGATGGAAATGGCTATGAAAGATCTTGTAAAAACTCTTGACCTAGACTCTTTTGGACAGGTAAATTTCAAGGTGCCTCAACAATCAGGAATTGGTACGTGCTCTGCTGGAACTTCTCAGCAGCCTGCACAGAAAACCGACATACCAGTTACAGGGACTTCCAAGTGCAAAGGAGTAGAGACCACAGAGCAGCCTACAATGACAGATTAGCCATGAATGTCCAAGGAATAGAGCCAGGGGCAAATTCCTCCAGCCCAAACTAAAGGAGCAGAGATCCTTGCATTACAAACTCCTATAAATAGGGAAAGGAACAAGAAGAGAGACAGAGAAACTATCACACCCATCAGTGGACTGCCAGAGAAACCTAGAGAAAAGAGACAAAGACTGAATCCTATTTCATAAGAGGAAACCATTGATGAAACTACTGACAGTCTAAGAGTTGAAAGGTTAGTTAGCCAACAGACCTCCCCAGTGGTAGAAACATCAACTAGCTCACATAGGCAGGAGCTAGAAAGATAGCACAGTGTAGAAGTATCTCTTACCATGTCACAAAGCAAACAAGCCTCAAAAATTAAGAAGACTTTCATAGAGATAGAGGCCCGGAATGACCCAATAAATCTTCAAATTTATTGTCAATATCTGAAAATGCCCCCCACAAACCAGCAGAGAATAAGGTCAGCCTATGACATTAAAGAAGGTAAAATGTTGATGAGTTATTTTAAGTCAAAGGTGCAGCAACCCCAGTAAGAAATAGACTATATCAGAACAAACTTGGAGGTCCTAGCCAAAGATATTCATCATATGGACCAGATTGAACTTCATAAGAAGATTGGGGAAATGTTTTATTCCACACTGACTCATAAAGCAATGCTAGCCCATAAATTGCAAAATTCCTTGGACAACACAACAGCTCAATTACATTTGGAGAAATCATCATCTCTGGCCAAACATAACAGGATCAAATCATTAGAACAGATCATTATTGGATTGGGACATGATCCCAAAGATGTCAAATGCATAAAGGAATTAATTAATAAAGAAGAAGAGGACATTGTTGCCTTAAGAAAATAGCTGAAACTACCTGCTTCAACACATCCACAAACTAGGGAAGTTATATAGAAGAAATCAGAAGAAGACATAATGGACCTGCTCCTAAAACTTAATGAAAGTTTAAATGACACAGAGCAGGCATTGGAAAAATCACTAAAGGAAAAGCAGGGAGAGTCGACCTCTCAGCCTCCTGAGGTAATCCCTACAGTCTCAATTGCAGTCCCTTCCACAAGTGGAACAACCATAGCTCCAAATGTTCCGGTAGTCACAATAGAAGTAATAACAGGTACATCAACATCAGGTACAACACAAAGTAGCAGTATTAATATGAGTACTGAAGAATTAATAAAGGCCATGGAAGAATTGAGATTACAAGTCACAAAATTGAAACAGGTGAAAGAGAAACTAGCTAAGGCGGAAAAGAATTATGACCTCTCCAAAATACGTATTGTGGAAAAAACTAAGGAGATGAAGGCCTTAGAAAGTAAAGTAAAAACATTAGAACAAGAACTCACTTTTGATAAGCCCTTGACAAAAATCAAGAAAATCCTTCGGGCTAATATCATTCAGTCTATAAATGAAATGTGGCCATCAATCCAGGTAGTCTATGAGTAGCTAGACTTACTAAAAACAGCCCATGGAGCAATTTAGCAGACAAGAGCAGAGTTGGGTAAAACGCTAGAAGAAGCGAATAGGCTTATCAATTATTTGAATAAGAAAAATAGAGAACAGTTAGAAGTGCTTGGCATCCCAGACAGGAGAGACACCATTTTTGAAATCAAAAGAGTTCTGACCAAGAGAACTTTAATGTAAAACTTAGAGAGAAGATGCCAAGACATGCAAGTAGAAATGAATTATTTTATGGAAACATTTGCAATTTTGCAGAGAAAATGGCTACCAAGTCCTTTGGTCATTAATGATAATTTAATGAAACACATTTATTATATAGATAAATAGAACAGGCATGCTAGCAAATCAAGCTAGCTCGTCATCAAGCACATCAGGAGTAAAAGCACTTCCCATAGGCCCACTTCTCTATGACAATTTATAGAACTTATTCTACATTGAGCATGAGGTAAAGCATCTATTCAACATTCAGCCTAAATTTTTTAGATACGTAGAGACTGATGAAACACTTAGGAAACTTCAGAGGCACAAATTGCCCAAGCAGAAATGGTGGGAAGATATGTTAGAGATTTTGTAAAGTTACCTTTGGTAAAATGTAAATTTTGGGCTATTTACTAGCTGAGATAAATAGAGATGAATAAAGGTGAATAGTGGTCAAAACAGGTTGAAGAGTATCAGAGCAGATAAAGAGTATCTGTCAAACATGGCAGCCAAGACGATGTTACAGCAGCAAGCTAAATTAAAAGGGCCCGCCTCCAGTAGACCCAGCACAAATAGGAGCAACACATTATCTATTTGCTTTTTTCCTATCTTCTAGCCTACCTGTCTTTATTTTTTTGTAAAAATGATTTGTCATCACTAGAATATATCTCACTCTGTTATGAGAGATTTTGTGTAAAATATTTTGTATAAATACTCCCTCATTTGGAGTATTAGGGGTGGATTCATATACATTGTTGTAATACTCATTTTTTGGAATAAAGTGTTGATTGGATCAAATTTTCGCATGGCTTGTTGGACAAAGAATCAATGCAATGGACTTTTCACAGATTTCTTGAAGCAAAAACTGGATGAATAAGTCCCCTATACCTTATGTTTTAGAGTTTTCTTTGTTTATTATATCATCTCTGTTTCACATCTAAATGATAAACAAAAATGAGTAATTGAGAATTTGTTTTATTGCACTCTGTCTTCAAAAGTTATCATTTTCTATGTTTTCATCTAAATTAGGATAAATAGTGAAATATTAATTGCTCCTGTTTTCTAGTTCTTTCATTCTGATTATTTGTTAAGGAATTCTTCACTACTCTTTAACAATAATCATCCAAGTTTCCTCTTGAAATTGGTTAAAGGATTCTTAATTGCCCTTCGCCCATTCTGAAACCCATTCCATCTATTCAAAGTCTTTATTTGTTCCGTATTTGACCATCTTACTCTGTAAAACCATCCTTTATCAAGAAACCTAATCCAATCAAAAGCCATCTTCCTTTACTCCATTAGCCCAATGGCCTAAAATAGCCAATCCTACCCCTCTGCGATTGAATCTCACCAGCCAAACTCAAACAAACCCCTAAACTTCACAACTAGCCTAATATCTTTAAAAAACAAAGCTAAAACTTAAATAGGGAGCCCTCTCTGGATGCAGATTAGCTAGAATCTGTATCTAAAAGATTGGATTGTAGTTACCTCGGTCTCCTTTCCCTTTGTTACAACTTTTGGGAAAACCTGAGTGATAACACTTCTGATATAAGGAAATATTCCATAGAATGTATCAGTTGTGGCTAGACAAATTATCAAGCTAGTGGAATTGTTTCTGTCTGCACTCATAAGCTTAGTTCACCACAAATTTGTGGCCATACTAGGGATTGAATCCTTATGTTTGTCTTGTTTGATATTTCATAATTTTGTGTCAACTTTTCTAGTACCACATTTTCCCTTTGGTTCTATTTCTTTTCCTCTGCTTACTGGTCTGAGTTTGAAATTCATAGTAGCAGATTTGTTCCCTATTTTAATTTTTTTTTTCTTGCCTTCCTCTCTCATTATGCTTAATCGACTCATGGTCACACCGATCAGCACGATATGCTGAGAAACAGTTGCGTCGACCAACCTATGGCACTTGTTGTTAGTTAGGCAGTCATGTCAATGCATATAAGTGAAGATTAGGGTTTATCCCCAATCTTGGATAGTGTGTTTTTCTCTCATGATTTTGACCCCATAAGCCTTTTAGATCATTTTCTCCTTGACCAGAAAGCTTCTTTTCATTTGGTTTTTTTTGCTTGTTGGCTTATCATCTTCCTACTTGATTTCTTGAGTCATTTGATGGTTAGTGACACTAGGGCATCTAGATCATCATCCATTCAATTGATTGTGAACTCAGTAAGTTGAGTTGTAGGTGTACTTACTCCTTGCATTTTCTTTACAGTCCTTTTATGACTTTCACCTCCATTACACAAGTTTGGAACGCTTTTGTTTTCTTGTCTAAACTTTTCTTTTCCGGCATGGATTACATTGGTTGTCTTGTTTTTGATAAAGTCAGTGCTTCATTAGTCTGAATGAGTTTCTCTTTTCGTTCTCTCATTTTCTTGAAGAGCTAATTGTCTCAAAAAATTTTCATTGAGGTGTTGCATGTTGAAGTTCATTTCATCATTTCATGAAAAAGTATGAAATTCTAGTTTGTTTCATCATTATGCTACGATAGTCAACATCATTAAAGACTAGGATTACACTAGCATTTGAAAAAAGGAAAAGAACTATTTTTTTCTTTTGAAAGGACTGCTAGAAATGTGCTTGTCAGGAAATTAGCAAATGGAATGCATTTTTCATCAGTTTATTTTTTTGAAAAGTGCAATAGTGAAAGATCATTTTTCTTTCG
The DNA here is from genome assembly GCA_000404065.3 of Pinus taeda. Lineage (NCBI taxonomy): Eukaryota > Viridiplantae > Streptophyta > Pinopsida > Pinales > Pinaceae > Pinus > Pinus taeda. The sequence goes on from APFE030511745.1 coordinate 98,099, forward strand.
GTTTCTTGGTTGTTTGCATTTGATTGTGTAGTTTCTACCCTCTCTAGTGTAGGATATTCATCGAATTGAAAGGGTCTTTCCTTATTTAGTTGCATTTAAGGTTTTTCGAGTCGCATCACTAAGGCCTAACAACTGAGACATAACTCAAGATAAACTTTAAAATGAACTCAATTAACCTAAGGCACATTTGACATCTATGATCATATCTAGAAGGTCTAGGCTAGAGACGTGTCCCAACATCTTTAAACCTAACAATTATCATTAGCTTCGGCATTAGACAATGCTAGTATGGATTTGTGCTCCCCTAAATGTTGAGTATATAATGGGAGAGCCCTCTAGGCTACAATCCTTTATCCTTAGGAAGCTAACTCGGCCGCCTTGCAAATGTGATACACCGAACGCATCATTTGGGGAGATTGCCTTCTCGTGCTTCTGAGTTCGTCGAGAGTTATTCTGTAGTTCATAGTTGCTTGGTAATCCTGTTAACCTAGAGCATCCAGAGCAGTCATTTGATCTTTTTAACTCATTAACCTTAAAAGATCATCTGAGAACTTGTCCTTTCGAGCTTGATTCCAATCGAAAGTGATAGAGTCATCTTTGTTTCTTTCTCGACTCTTAAAATATGAAAGAGCACGAGTCTTTTAATGTGTCTTAATAATTGATTGCCCATGATCCAATAATATCCTATTAGTCTTTTCTAGACCAAATCATGAGTTTCCCTTAAAGAAAATTATAAAGCCTTGAAATTAATTTGTCTCTTTTATGTTAACTAAGACAAGTTCATCATGGCTAAACCATTTAGTTCACCTAGTTCCTCTTCCTCTCCTCCATTTGAAAGATTGCTTAAGGAGTCGTTCCCTGAGTTCCCAGAGTCACTCAAGTACCAAGGTGTTGAACACAGATTTTTTCTAAGCATTCAACCGTTGTCCTGTCATCCTCCACCTACTTTAGAGACTAGGTCATCTGCTAATCTTGGCTCAAAATATTTGGACAATCCCGTTCAAACTCCAGAGAGTTCATCGACCACTCATGGTCAGCTTGGACTGGTTATCTATCCTCTGAATCCTTTGTTTGACCCTGTTTTGATAATGCCGTAGTGTCCTTACAGTCCATACGATCATCCAAGTGTTCCCTTGGAATTATCCCCTCGTACTTCTTTGAATCTTCATCATTGTTTGTTCCTAGATATGGAACCTCAAGGCAATGCTCCAGTCACCTCTATGGAGGAGTTAGAATTTTCTACTCCAAACACTGTCAAAGAGGAAGAACATCCTTTTCCTCCTGAAGGTTTCCCCTATATACGGGGTATTCCCTCTAGTGTACCACATAATTATGTGTCCTTGGCAAAGTTGATTTCAGGTACACCTAGTGCCTCATCACTTTACCATAACCCTGTTTGGGCATTAGGTGTCATGCCTACTTTAGGTCTGTTTGTTGTGAACTTGACCTCCCAAAAAGCTGTTACCTCAGTCCCATTACAACCCACTATCCTGAACCCTCTTGTATGATCAGTCCCAGTCACCCATCTGGCTCAATCAGCAGTCTCGAAGAATGTCTCTGTCAGTTCCTCCATCCCTCTGGTCAATGGCCAAGCCATGTCACTGCCTAGGGGGGAAATTATGAATGTTTATATGGTGTTAAGCATGACCAATGTGAGTGGCTCACAAGCTCACATGCTTGGTATGAACCAGCCTTCTTCTGGTGTTGTTAAAAACCTTGTTGATTCTACTGGATCAAGCAATGTCACTACCAATAGGATTAAAATCACATTAGTTTATCTAGGTCAAGCAATGTTCATTAAGAGTAGTGCTATGAGGATCAGGTCCAATACCAAAATCCTTACGTTCCATATGGTTTTGAAGGAATGGTTAATTAACCTTACACACTTTAGTTTCGGCAGTACATTTAGCTTGGCTCATCCACTTTCTAGGGTGGCTATGGCTAGATTTAGTTTGGAAATTTTTCAGGAAGTGTTCAAGTACACTTCCAACAACAACGAAAACCTTTGTTACCACAAGGGAAACCTTTGTTACAACAAGGTCTATCAACACAACTGCAAGGGAAAATGATCCCGCCGTAAGGTCAACCACAACAACCACAAGGGAAACCCGTGCAACAGTTGTAGGAAATTGTGTAACAACAGATGCACTATGCTCTGCAAACATTCCAACCCGTATCCTCACAAGGCCAACCTCTGCAATGTAGGAATTTACAGGGTAAGTTCCTTAGATAGAACACCAAAGGACACCGCTTAGAAATAGAGCACAGATCAATACACCAATATTTTTGACATGGTTAAAACCATCAAAGAGGGAAATAGTCCACGGCCTGAGCCAACGCAGCCACTTGAGGCAATTTATTAATGAAATAATGAAATTTTACATAAGCTTCTCTCATGAACCATTAACCTACAAATGACCCTCCATGCTCTTTAAATAGAGATCATGGACCAATCGGGTGTTAAGCCATGGATCAAGTATCGATAATACCGAGGGGAGAATGAACTATCAGATCACTACATATCATGACCGTCGGATTGTAAGTTACAAAAGTACATAGTAAAGAAACACACTTTACCTAACTATATACTAGACCAAGTTATACTTAACCATTTCCTATGTGTCGGAATATCCCAACATCCCCCCTTAAGAACAACTTATGATAGGATTGAAGGATTTACAAATATGAGACAATAGGAGAAGGAAGGAGGCACTAGAGCCTATCCCCCCTTAGTGACAACTTCCTGAACTCCAACCATAAATCGAAGTTTAGTAAACTTCGCCTCTGTGAGAGCCTTTGTAAAGATGTCTGCAATTTGATCATCTGTTGAACAAATATTGCACTTCAAGAACATGGTCATGAATGAGCTTTTTGATGAAGTGCATGTGTAGTTCAATGTGTTTTCTACGCTAATGTTGGACTGGATCTTTGCATAGTTGAATGGAACTTTGATTATCACACCAAAGTGTAGTTGGATGCTGCTGCTGAAAGCCAAACTCTGATAGGAGCTAACGAAGCCACAAGGCTTCCTTACTAGCTTCTACAACACCACGATACTTTGCTTCTGTTGAAGAAAGAGAAATGGCACCTTGTTTCTTGCAAGCCCATGTAATAGATCCTGAACCAAGAGTGAACACATAACCGACAGTAGACTTCTGATCATCAGGGTCACCAGGCCAATCAGAATCAGTGAAACCAACCAATAGAGCAAATGCTTCGGTACTGTAGTGAATTCCAAACTGAACTGTACGTTGAACTTAACGAAGTATTCTTTAGCTACTTTCCAATGAATTTCACGTGGTTTTTGCATAAACCGAGAAACAAGGCCAACAACAAAGGAAAGGTCAGGACGTGTATGGGTTAGATACAAAATGTTTCCTACAAGTTGACGGTATAAGGTAGCATCAACTTCTGGGGAAGTACAAGTGACTGAAAGTTTGACTCCAGACTGAAAAGGAGAAGGAGCTGGCTTACAATCTTCCATGTTAAAATGGCGTAGAAGATCACATGCATACTTGGATTGGGAGAGGAAAATACCTTCCTTGGATTGCAAGACTTGAAGACCGAGAAAATAATGTAAGTGTCCTAAGTCTGTCATTTCAAACTTCTTTTTAAGGTTGGACTTCACATGGTTGATAAGGTTGGGATCACTACCGGTGAGGATAAGATCATCAACATAAAGAACAAGAATGATAAGAGACTTTCCCACTTTCTTGGTGTAGACAGTATTGTCAGAATGGCACCTAGAAAAGCCAGATTCTAAAAGAAAGCTATCCATTTTGGCATACCAAGTCTGAGGAGCTTGCTTGAGACCATAAAGGGATTTATTAAGTTGACATACAAGACTGGAGTCTGTTTGTATAAAGCCAATAGGTTGTTCCATATAGATTTCTTCATGCAAGTCCCCATGCAACAAGGCGGATTTAACATCCATCTGATGGAATTCCCATTTGAAAGAGGTAGCAAAGGAAAGAACAAGGTGGACAGAGTTCACTTTGGCAACAGGGGAGAAGGTTTTAGTATAGTCAATGCCTTCAAATTGTGAAAAAACCTTAGCAACAAGACGAGCTTTATGTTTATCAACTTTCCCATCTGGTCCATACTTGGTTCTGTAAACCCATTTTCATTTAACAAGTTTTCGTCCCTTTGGTAGAGGAACAAGATCCCATGTATCATTTGCCAATAATGAACGATATTCTTCATTCATAGCTGCATCCCAATCTGGATGGCCTGAAGCTTTTACAAAGGTGTCATCAACATGATAATTCGTTGAGGCTTGAGCCAGTAAAGAATAGGCTCTATCGAACTGAGAACTTGTACGTCGTTGATCTGTAGGATCACCGACAAGATCACCTACTGCATCCCGAGTAGCATGAACCCATTTTGGAAGTGGAGGAGCTGAAGGAGGATCCTGAGAAGGTGGGGGAAGATTGTCATCCTCGCTTTCATCATCCGAAGAAGAAATATGTTCAAAAGTAGAAGAGATAGAGAGAGGTGGCACATTTTCCGAACTAGGCTCGTAGGCCAATATATTTTTAACAAACTTTACATCTCTTCTAATGATAACATTTTTGGACTTAAGTGGAATAATTCTATATCCTTTGACATCTTCAGAATATCCAACAAAAATACATTTTTCACTCTTATGTTCTAAAGCTTAATGTTTCTCATCTGGAATATGGGCCCATGCCTCACTTCCAAAAACACAAAAGTGACTCACATCTAGTTTAATTGAGCTCCATGCTTCTTCTGGAGTGATATTCTTTAAAACCTTGGTAGGAGTGCGATTTATTATGTAATTTTCAAAATTAATTACTTCTACCCAATAATTAAGACTAAGTCCTTTAGATTGAAGCATACAATTAGCCATTTCCTTTATGGTGCTATTCTTCCTTTTAGCTACACCATTTTGTTGTGGAGTATATGGAACAGTATGTTGCATTTGAATTTCATTGTCAGTGAAAAAGTTGATGAAGTTGTTTTTAACATATTCTCCACCATTATAAAATCTTAGCTATTGGCATTGCTGATGTTTCTACAAGGTTGTATAAGTTTCACAACTTTGGGTCATCAAATCTACCCTCAGTATTTGTTGCTCATTATGATGAAGTGAGCAAACTTTGGCATGAGTGATTTGGTCACTTAAACTATCGCTCCCTTCAGAATCTATGTAAAGAAAATATGGTGACAGGTATTCCTATGGTATATTGCAGAGATGGCGTTTGTTCCAGATGTGTACTCAGAAAATGTCATTGAGATAGTTTTGAAAAAAGTGCCTCTTGGCACGCCTCAACCCCTTTACAACTTGTGCATAGTGATTTATGTGGTCCACTTCCAGTTGCTTTCTTCTCTGGCTACAAGTATTTCTTAACTTTCATTGATGATTTCTCCAGACGCACTTGGGTATACTTCTTAAAATTCAAGAGTGAAGTATTTAACATGTTCTTGGCCTTTAAGGCCTTTGTTGAAAAACAATCTGGACATCAAATTCTTAAGCTAAGCTCTGATACCATGTAGGAATTTACAAGGTAAGTTCCTCAAACAGAACACCAAAGGACACCACTCACAAACAGATCACAGATCAATACACTAGTATTTTTGACGTGGTTAAAACCCTCAAAGAGGGAAACAGTCCACGGCTTGAGCCAACACGGCCACTTCAGGAAATTAATTAATAAAAGAATGAAATTTTACGTAAGCTTATCTCATGAACAATCAACCTACAAATGACCCTCCATGCTCTTTAAATAGAGATCATGGACCAATCAGGTGCTAAGCCACAGATCAAGTGTCGGTAATACCGAGGAGAGAATGAATCATTGGATCACTACGTATCATGACCGTCGGATTGTAAGTTACAAAAGTACATTGTAAAGAAACACACTTTATCTAACTCTATACTAGACCAAGTTATAGTTATACTTAACTATTTCCTATGCGTAAGAATATCCTAACATGCAACACCAGGACAAATTTTGCAATGGGAGGGTGAACCCTCGTAGAAGCAAAACCAACTCGGGTAGTCACAACCCTTGTATACATATCAGTAGCGTCAACCCTTGCAAGGTCAAGGCCAAGGGAAAGTCCTGGAAGAATAGGCCCAAAATCCTAGTGTCCTAGGTCAACAGGTTCATAATCCTTCTGGCTAAGGGCAGAAGGTACAAAACCCTAATGTCCTAGGTCAATAGGTACAAAATCCTTTTGGTCAATGGAAATAGTTAGAACATCCTTATGTCTAAGGGAAACAAGTGTATCAACCTTATGCCCAAGGACACTAGGTCCAAAATCTTCTTGTCCAAGGATAACTAGTTCACCACCCATATGTTTAGGGACAATAGGTACAATATCCATATGTCCATGGTCAATAGGCTCAACAGCCTTTCAACCCATATGTTTCCTATCAGAAACCTATGAATAGATCGTTCCAAGGTATTCAAGGAAAAAATCCTCCCTATGGCCAAGGTTTCCCATAATGGGGGCAACATCAATTTCCATATGGCCAAAATCCCCCATCATAAGGACAAAATACTTACAAGAAGGGATGGGGTCGTCCCCTCAGACTCACTTACTGACCTCCTATGCCTTTTAACACTCCATTTCCATTCTTAGCCACACTAGAGTTGCTAGATGTGTCTCATCTTATGAATGATCCAATCCTTCATTCGCCATAGTGGCCAATGGTGCCTTCCAATATATGAAGGGATTGTCCAAAGTTAGATGGGAAAGCAAAATAAGGTCCTCAAGCTTACATGATGACATATCACCTCTGGTGCTCTTCAAACTCTTAAGTTGAAAATTTCATTCATCTTCGTCTTTTGCAATGAACCCTCATAGGTGTTGCATCCAAGTGTTACATCAAGCTTTGATGAAGTACTTACCATGACTTTAACTCTTTAGCTATGGCTTTCCTAACGCATTTTCAGCTTCCAGTTCGTTATGAAACTAGCAGCTATTTGCTCACATCACTTAAGCAAGATAGTGCGACACACATCTCCGATCTCAACCATGAATGGAGATGTAGACTTCACTTGATCAAATTTGAGATTGTTGATCAGTTGCTCACTGAATGGTTCACTAAATCATTCCTAGTCCCAATTGCTCGTGATATAGCTATGGGTGGATGTGTTACTGAAGAACAAGCCATTGCTCATGCCTAGTACTTATATCTAGTTTACTCTGAGTCTGGCACTTTGTATGAGTTATTACCTGATGCTCACGACCATCATCCGATCCCACGGCATCAAAGTCACAAGCTATACCTCCTGTCGATGGAGTTATTGGTTCAATATTCCGAACCACTGCTAAATCTTCTTCTAAACAGAACTCAGTCTCTAATGTTGTTCCCAATAGCTCTTCCCAGAATCCTCCTAGCCCTGGTAAAACCTTAGAGGTCCACACTGTCTAGCCTACCATAGTGATCAAATCCTTGAAAGGTAAGAAGAAACGCAAAGGCAAGGGTAAAGTTGATGCCCCAAACTAGGGTCCTCCGAAATCGTCTTTTGGTGACCCTTCACAACAAAAACCTAAGTATCTCTACCTCATTTGTGAGGAGTATCACTATACTAAGGATTGTCCCTGACAATCTAAAGTTAGTTTTTTGCTCAAAGGGACCCCTGCTATCGTCAAAGTGTCATTTCCATCTCAGGAGACCGAAATGGTAGACCAACCTCAATCTTTTGTTTCCTGAGGATCTCAAGTGTTCACAATCAATATGCCTATTATTGTGGCCACTAGATTGAAATATTACCAAACTCTTGCTTTGATAGTAGGAAAAGAGAAAGAAGACGCCCCTTCTCCTTCTAGCCTGAGTTCTGGCCCTCTTCATATCGAGTGCCCTAACCCTGATTCCACTATATGGCTACCCTCTTGAGGTGTGCTACGGATATCCTCGTACAACCCTAATGCCCAAGTTGCTCAGCACTATAATATTTTTGAGGATTTGACTCAGGCACCGTCAGCTATTTTGGCTCTCGAGGTGCTCCAAAGCTGCCCATTGCAGCAGAAAGCTTTGTTGTGAGCTATCGGGGGTATCAATCCCACCAATTCTAATTTGATATGTTTTGATCTAAAGAACCATGTTCCATGTCTTCCTCATCAAATTTCCTTTCTTACTCAGGTAATCATCAATGAGAAGACCATCCCCAGGACTATCATCGATGAAGGTGCTTCCACCTGAATCATGTCAATTTCATGTTGGAAGGCCATTGGTTACCCTGCTTTGAACCAATACCTAAATAATTTGGAAGCTTCCGATGGGTGCGATTCATGATCCTTCGATTTCTTACCTAACCTTGTCATTACCCTGGAGGGCAAGATAGTGCAAGTTGAGGTAGAAATTATTGATGCTAATCTTAATTACAATCTTTTACTAGGCCGGAGCAGGACCCATGCTATGCATGTTGTAGCCTCCTCCCTATTTTGTGTGATTTGTTTTCCCCATCAAGGAAAGATTTTCAACCAGCTATCTTTCTTTTCCTCTTCCTCCTCAGATGGCAATGTTCCATATGTCAAGCACACTGGTGCTCCCTATGGGAGTGTGGGAGTAGGTCTTTCCGAAGATTCTTCCTTAATGGGAATTTATCCGCTCCCACCTCCTCATGTTGCCTCTGTCAACATGGTCTCAGTCAAATCTGATTCGTGGGTAATACCTTCACTAGATATTTTTGATACCTAGGGAAAGGCTATGCCGCTTAGTTCTGCCGAAATAAGTTACATGGAAATTGTTTCAGCTTTGAGTTATGCAGCCTCTGATTCTTCTACTTCAAAGACCTCTCTCGATACGTATTCTCAATCCCTATGCCTTGGTGCTTTGGAATCACTTGAGCCCTTAGCTGAGACTTTCCTTGCTGATGAAGGTATCATGGAAGTAATGTCTCTCAAGGAACCACCTTGGACTGATACTCATCATCGTTCGTCATTCTTGCCTGGCCTCGCAGTTGTGTCTATCGGTCTCGAAGAGTTCTCTTCACAATCCCCTATTGAAATGTTAGTTTATCTTGATCTAGTCAAGACCTTTCAACTGAGGGAACCTTTATCCCTTCATGGATTCAGGATTTTTCTTCCTCCTCGAGTTTTCACCGATTTCCCGTCATTCCAATGGTGTTGTAATCTCACTCGTAACCCTGCCTTACCAAGAGGGCATGGGGGCAAAGCTTTATATAAGTTCTACTCTATTATTTGGCTGAGACAATGCTTACTTGTCATGACAATAGTAAAACTCTGGTGTTCATCTATGTTGATTGATTACCCGAGTCCCAGCATGGACTCTCTCAAGAAGTACTATGCTTAGGTCCTCTTGCATGGTTACTTGTGTACATTAGTATGTCATTCATTTTTGTGTAATGTGGATTGGTGTGTTAGTTTTCAAACAAATTTCTTGTTTACTATGTTTTCCTTGCTTTGCAGATGTCTACAACTCCTCACATCAGTTTAGCTAATGGTTCTTACCGTAGTACCCAAAACCTATCATCCACGGCATGAGCTATTTATGACCCTAAAGATGACTTGATTGACCTTCAAGTTATTTGTTTAGGTCGTACAAACAACAACGTTGTTGAAAACAATGTGGTCATCGAACTGTTGTTAGAAGCCATTGCTCTTGACGTTCGAGAGTTGGTTGTCAACCTGGATTCACAGCTTGTCATCCTTCAACTCAATGGGTAATATTCTGTCAGAAACCCTCAAATATTAAGAATGTATCCCCGTATTCATCTACTAGAAATACATTTTGACTATATTACATATCATCATATTCCTAGGTGCATGAATACATTGACAGGTGCATTAGCTAATTATGTGCTGGACAGACATTTACAAAACATCTGAAAAGATAAAACAAACCATTTGTACCATAGTAAGCAAGAAAATACAATATATATATATATATATATAAAAATAATCAATATATATACACATATATATATATATATACTATAATATATATATAATATACATATAATACTAATATAATAGATATAACTAGATATATATGTTGATAATGTTTGATACATTAGAACCCCAAAAATAATATCTCTGTCCAAAATAACATTGGTGGCTCACAGGCCTCATATATCCGTGGCACAGAGGTCTCAAAAAATGTAAGCGCTGGACCTAGGAACTAATCAACGTTTTGATCATGGTAGCAGGACATAGCTCGTGCAAAAAGAGTCATCAATCGATGGATCCAATCTGATACTCCCACCGTGTGTCTCTAGTACTCGTGAGGAATGTCTCCCACCATGTGTCTCGGGTACTCGCGAGGAATGTCTCCCACCTAATCATACTCTAGGATGCCATGAGTCAACCCCTCAAGATTCCTTACAATCACCTCCTAATTGTCACTCCCCTCCTGATAAGGAGTGACATCATCAATCGAGAGGGTGATGCGCTTAGCTATTGGGGACATCTTAGCAGGGTGCTCTGCTTCAACTTATGCATTAACAAAGTGAAATGTTATAAACAAATATATACCAAAAACAATTAAAATATCACAAAATTGAAAAAATGATTTTTTACCTTCATCATCAAAATCCTCTCCATCTAGTAGCGGCATGTTTGGATCTCCATGGAAGTCGGTGCCACTATACGGCCAGTCCTCCATGACGATCTTTTGTCATCATAGCCATGAAAAGAATTTCAGTCTATATGACATGTGCTAGGCCCCAATGATCCTGGGCATCAAATGAATCTAGTGGGCCATCCACAAGTTGTCTGGCATGGGAGGATCTACCTCAGTCAACTGGTACTGGAATACTGGTACCCATTCTAAGAAAAAGGTCACTAGTATAGATCTAAAGCAAAATTGCTTCAAGTTCTCCACCTTAGCTTTGGTTATATGACACTTGATGTCAATATTCATGGCCTTTGCCCAGTTGAAGATCATAGATGTTGTGCAGCCGATGGCATACAGGAACTTCAACTTGCTAGTCTCATGCACTGCCTAGGAACCCGCCACTCTGTTGATGGTCAACAGAAGCACTCTCAGTGTCAAATCCTGAATAGTGGAAATCTCAATCTTCCCACTCTTGGATTTGAGGGCCTCAGGGCAATGTTCAATGAGCAATGTGGATATGCTTGCCCTAATCGGTCATGGCCTATATAAGTTGACTATTTCTCCTCTTCAAGACAATGTTGTAATGAAGTATATATCTGAAGCTTCTAACTCCAGCTCCTGGTCACCAATGATGAATATTTCCCGATTTATGTCCTAGAGACTAAACAGGTACCGAAGCAACTCATGTTGGGCCCACGTCCCTCACGTAAAAAATAACTTTAGGACCCCATAAGCCCTTAAAGCTTCCAGGAAATTTATATCATTCAGTACCTGGGTGTCCACATCTTCATGTTCCCATTCTTTCCAGTCTACCATTTTCAACGATTCTTTCGTGCAAAAGCCATAGATTTTAGTCAACAATCACGCTTGGCCCATAAATTTCAAGTCTTAATTGTGGTTTTATAACAAAATAGGGTTTTTTTCATATTTATGGTGCCAACATAGTTGTTTTAAATATAGTTGCACCGATGATGCAATAGGCAGTGTTAATGACCCTCGGCCATCATGATACTGTGCCCGAAAGTTGCGTCAACTGAGGGAGATTTTATTTTATAAAAAATTCCTCAAAAAACCTAAAAATGGTTAAAAACATGAATAAAAGACATGAAAATGAAGCTCGGGGCCTTGGCTCTTACATATAATTGGTGGCTCAACAAATGACCTACCAGATCTCGCGCAATCTGCTCCAGAGCAATTAGAGAAAAAGTGAGTGAAAAGTCTTCACAACAAGGTAAAATGGTAAATGGTAAAAATATATTTACTTTTCTCCTTTTTATTCAGCTTTTCATGAAAATATTAGGTTTTTGTAAATATTTTAACCTATTTTGCCTTAAGAATTGGATAATGCACTTTACATTTTTGCACAGTGATAGGTGATGGATGTTCGATGATGATAACGAGTCATGTTTAATCTCTTTTCTCGACTCGATAAACTCATATGAAAAGATTGCCAATTATTTTTCTCTTTTGAATCGTAAAACGTAATAAAATGAAGGGTCTACTTTCTAGCTCATTTTCAACCCTTTAAAAGAGAAAATATAGTCAATCCCTTATCATTTCAAACTCGTTAACGGATACGAAACATCATGTGCCCAGTACAAGTTTACCCTTTTTCAGGTTGGGATGCACTATTTACGGAAAAGGTATTCCTTGACTGAAATGGTCAAGTAATTCTTTCAAGTATCATTTTCTACCTTTTCAAGCTCGAGAGACACAAACATATGAAAAGGGACCATGTGGAGTTTTCTTTTATGGGTCTTTTTCAAACTCTCTAAACATGAAAAAGATACCGAGTTACACCTTTTTTGGACTCGTTAAAATATTAAATGGCATTGGATTCATCATCAAGATGAGCACGAGGTTCTCCTTCCTAGGGCTTGTTAAACTTACTGGGTCAGATTCGTCCAAAGGATGAACTTACAGTGCAAGCATATGCTATCCCCTTCAAGCTTTTGATACAAAATAGTTGGGGTACCTACCAGAAATGGTGGGGGAAAGATTGGAAATCTAATCTGTAGTGTAGGCAGCTCACTCTTGAACATGACAGTTTCTTCTTCGTTTTGGGTTGGGATATCCTCCATTGTATCATTGACCTTCCGGGGTTGGGTTGTTCATTTTTTTCCTTCCATTTGATCTCTGCCACATCATCATGACCACCAATCCTATGGATCCAAAAGCTACCAAAATTCCAGTCATGTCGCCAATATGTTCAAGAGTTGTCCTTCTGTAGTTACATTTACCTCTGATTCTCTGTATCATCCAAAATCATTTGCATCCTTTTGTCTTGCGTTGATGATGTGGGATACATTATGGCCCTCCTTCAACACAGTCACTTCCTGTCGACTTCAACTCATTATCTGGGAAGTTGACCGAGAGACTTCCTTCCAATACCTTATAGCTTGCATGCCCTAATGGCAAGTTCTTCACACTCGACGACAAGTTCACGTCATTGGCTTTCGATCAAGTGATTTCACGGGTGTTCAACTTCAGTTCCTCTATTTAGATTATGTTGATTATGTGGATAGTACCTTGAGGACCATTGTCATTATTGGTGGTTTCTCTCACGCTTGTTAATAGTTTACATCATTGACTAGTAGCCAAATGACTTTCTAGCATGTCCGATGTCAACACATCTATTCACATGTTGGAATTTGTACTTTGATTGGGACATGTTGGAGCAAGATACCCTAGGCTCAAATCACAAAAAGTCTAGGTTGCGAAGTGATGTGACATGGTTATGTTGATATGCATGTCTCTTTTAGATGGATGATTGCGACCATACCATGAGTTATCACTTATGAGCTTTCTCATTTTTGGATGGATATGACCATACCTTGGTTTCATTATGATCCTCTTTAACGGATAGTTGCACCCATTCCTGGATCCATTTACGTGATCATTCTCTGGATGGATGAGTTAATGGCATGATGCATGTATCATTTGACATAGTTCTTAGTTATGTATATGTATATGTAATTGCTTGTAGGTTTTCCAATGGGAAACTACGGTTCCCCACACCGATTCATAAAGCATTTCATCCCTCACTCTAGTTCAGCCTTCACACTTTATGGGGCATTTGTTACACAAGATTTTGTCATTGTCCCTATACTCCCCATTCGTTGATCCTAGAGGACCTCTACCATGAACCGTACAAGCTTACCCTTCATGAAGAAACTCCCATTGTGTCCCTCTTCACGAGCAGAGAAATTCCCTTTTGCACCATTTCCCCAAAAAATTATGTTTTTCCTATTTTACAAGACTGATGCTAATGGCCTTTGTCCTCCTCACACCGATATGCAGGGATTAACATTATCCCTAGCACTAACCAGAGCGACTGTTCTTTGTTCTAGTCACATTGGTCCTCTTATGGAATGTTTTTTAAGTAAACAGTCAAAGCTTCTAGCACTAGAAGCTTCGTAATGAAAGTATGGTAAATGGTTTGACTAGATGGGGTCGAGGACGTCAGTTTGGGCTCTTTTCCCCTATGATAATGGAACCACCTCAAGAGATAAGACCTTCTCCCATGAGAAGAGGATCCATCTCCCATCCATTCATCCTATATAAACCTCCCTTTTTCTGAAGCACAAGCTAGTGTTAATGTTGGTGTGGTAGTGCTATTTAAGTTTGGAGTAAACAACAAGCTATTCATAGTTGTAGCTCTCTAGATGTGTGAGGGATAAGTGTGAATTTGGTTTTGTGTGAAGCATAAAGGGAAGAGACTTAAAACTACTATTATTGAGGCCATCATGGAATGTTATCAGAAGTGCTTGGGAACTTGGTTTTATCAGAGGAGAATGACAACGACAAGACAATGGCTGTAATCTCTTCTTGATTCAATCTATATGCAAATATTGATCAATTTCCTATATGATGTATCATATTACATGTTCATAGCTTAATGTTTCTTGACTTGTTAAGTAGGTTGAATTACAATTTGTCTATTATCATGGTTGTTGTTTGTTATTGTTTACTTGTTTCAGGTGTTTAAAGAAGGAAGTGAGAGATCAATGGAGTGAGTGAGCAAGGACATCATCAAATGGGATAAGTGTAATTAAAGCTAGGCCCTCTTAATTGGTTCTAACCTAAGGAAATCTTCCCTAGAATGTATAATTTGAGCCTAGACCCATTATTGGGCTAGAGGAATTGTTTGTGTCCACACTCATAATTTTATTTCACCACACATAGTAAGGACACTCCTCCCTACCATTGAGATCAATTCCTCTGCAACCAATCTCCTATCGAGTTAGTTTCACATCTTTTGTACTGAATCTGACAGTAGCCCTTGAGGATCAAACTCAACATTTCCCTTGAGACAGTGTCCTGTGTTTTCCTCTCACAACATCCTATAGAATATAACTAATATTTTAGCTAGTTCTTAATGGGGCCTCCTCCAGAAATATACTATTCTCGAGGCTAACATCAAGCTTATTCCCCTCTTCACCCCCCCACTAACCTATTTTCATTTTTGGGATAACTATCCCTCAGGAGAGGAAATCTTAGCAGGCTACTGCCTCTTCCTGACTCCCCGTCACTACCTAAGATGTGAATTTATATTTTAGTGTGCTTTCCCCTTGTAATTATTGTGGTTTACTTCTCATTAGAAGTCCTTATATTAACATAAATAACAAAATTATTTCTATACTCAAAAGTTTTATCTGACCCTTAGCATGGGTACATAGTTTGTAAAGCAAGTTTAACATTAAAAAATGAAATCTTTACATTTTATCAAGGGGTGATAAATATCCCCCACCCCTCATTCCAAGCACCATCCTCAGTGTTTCTTAGCCCCTGAAATAGTTCAGGGAATTCCTCGCGCATGAAATAACCTTACGTTAAAATAAAAAAATTGTGTTATTATTTTTTTATTAATTTTTGTCTAGTTAAAGTAAAATTTATTTGGTAAACTAAGCAGTGGTTTTTAAGCTCTACATTGATGAGAATGCATGGTATTATCCATGGAATTCATGTGTAATATAGTATATTTAAAGGGGAAATTATGCCAACCTATATCCATCTTAATTAGGGATCTACCAAGGGCCGAGAGGGATCAAATCTCTTGAGATGGAAATATCTTAAGGTGCAAAGAGATTTAATCCCTTTGCAGGCTTGGTAGATCTGAAATTAAGATGGACCTAGGATAGTTATAATGTGATTAGATCTGAAATTAAAAAACATATGTTGCTTAATTATTTTACGTTTTAAAACTATTTCAATGTAAATTTAAACTAAAATATTTAAATATCAATAATAAATGTATATTTTAAATAAATTATTGAAATATCATTTTAAAGAATATATTTAAATAACAAATCTATGTATATACAAATAATCATAAACTTACATACATATAGATATATATAGGCTATGTCTAACTGATGGAGGAAATAACTTTTTTCACTAGAATGTGATGATACAATTTCAAGCATGAATATGATTTTTTGTTGACTAAAATACATTTTTGAATGCATAAATGGATCGAGTACCCTAAAAAATCTATGGGCCACTAATAATTATACAAATTAAATGACTTAAACTCAACCTTTTCAAAATCTTTGCGAGATTTTGGTTGAAATTAATTAGAAAAAATTGTTGTGAAAAAGGTCATTTCATCTATAAATTAGACTACACCTATGTTTGTATATATATAAAATTAATGTTGAATATAAAAAAAATTTAATGGCATATTAAACAAGTGCTACATTGTATCTAGTATGAGTGGGATAGTTTAAATATAGTTAAATTAAAGTAAAAATGTTTAATTCAACTTAGTGTTGATGTTTAGAAACTAGTCAATTTAGGTTTTACTCATCGGTAAAGTCATGTATTTTGTTAATTGCAATTATGATTTATGGTGTAGTATCAAATTATACCAAACTATTAGCACCTCATAATTCTCCCACGACGAGGAGAGAAACCCAAAGGTAAGCACAAACCACTTTGATACTAGAATCTTGCCCTTCCATCTTTAGAGAGGGTTCTCTCTACATGAATTAGTCAATTAAACGACTGGTTGTATTAGGTTTTAGGCTAGGTATTAAGATCAGAGAGGAATAGGTCTTAGCATCTTGATGGGAGGGAAGAGTAGAAATCCATTGGGCATGGAGTCATATTAAGCTAATGATTTTAAGTGCTATGATAGGGAAATAAGGAATCCTTAAATAGGGGAAAATTAGGAAATCCTTATGGTGTTTTTATCAGATTTTGTTGTAGAAATGGTGAAAAAAGGAGTATTGCAATTGATAACAACCAAAGAATCTATCTGAGAATGAATTATATATGTCATAATGGAAGACAAACATTAAGTTTCGAGTAAGCTATAAAATAACAGTTAGCTATGAATTATGAAATAAATCATGGTTTAACTAAACATGAAGACATAAAAAATCAAACATGATTATAACAAGAGATAAATTCATGTATATAGCAGAAAACATCACCATAAGATATTGACACATGAATCTGTGTAAAAGTCAACTTAAGCCTTCATCATAGATTGAAACTTTAATGAAGATGTACAGTGCATAGTGTCTTCTCTATCAAACCTTGAACAACCCTTTTCTTAGTGAAAATTACATCATATATTGATTATAAATAATCAATTCCTTCCTTTAGGAACCGAAATCCCCAAAAAGATTCAGTTTCTTCCTTCAACAATGAATATATAACTACTCTCTAAAAGTTAGGAAACTGTTTTGACTAAGAATTTATGAAACATATAGCATTTGAATACATGCATAAAAACTAGTTTTGAACCTCCCAAACACCTTACGACATTTACCATGACTATCAAAGTTAATTCTATAAATTTTAGATATGAATTTCATGGTCAAAGTGTGTTAGATCCCTATAATAC
>APFE030511745.1:129521-156147 GCA_000404065.3 Pinus taeda
CTCGTACCTCTCCTTATCAGTTGAATTTTCATCTGAATAAAGCTATTCTTGTTTGCTTCCATATTCTTCTGTACTTGTTTATATATGCTTGTATATGGTTAATGCACATCTGATCCTGCATTATTTATGAAGTTAGATCCTTGTTTCTTTCATAGTAGTATGTTGCTGTAATTCTACAGGTCCTTTTGAAGCTGAGCAGGCAAAGAGCAAGCGGCAGAACTCTATCAAGAAGGAGAGGAAATCGAGTGCAAGACTCAGGTTGGCCCTCTTGGTTCTCCTCTCATCTATTTTCATAAAAGGAGTCATTAGTAGACTTTGATTGTTTGTTTCTAAGATAGCCACCCATCTTAGTGGGAATAGTAGCATTTGTGTGGACACTATTCCCATATAACACCTTGGATATCCTAAATTACAAATATACAATAGATTCAATATCGAGCTCCTCCAAAGTGAAAAAATAGTGTGCAGTTTGTTTAAAAAATTTGCATATGTTTGGCTTGAAATATTAGTTTGAAGTGATTCAAAGGGAATAGTGAAGAATAATTATCATTAATTGATGCGTTGAAGAAAGAAAATGCAAGAACATAGTAAGCAGCCTGAAATATCTACCATGACTCATGAAGAAGGCGAATAAATGCAACATGATATATCAAAATTACGAGATCAAGTGCAACAGTTTTCACTCTCACAAAAAGTAAATAAAAGCTAAGATGGATGGTTTAAAGAGAGGCATGGAAGCTAATATTAATGGTGTGAAAGCTAATATGGATGGAATGGAAGCTAATATGAATGGCATGGAAGCTAAGATGGATGGCATGGAAGCTAGGATGGATGGTATAGACGAAACACTTAAATGCAACATGGAAGATTTGAATATAGATTTGACAAAGTTGCAACAAGAAATGCTTACTAATGGAAAAAGGGTAGTAAAGGAAACTCGTGGTGAGAACAAGAGAATGTTTAACATGATTTAATAGACTCTAACATTGCATTGAACAACGACCATGTTCCAAAGACTGAGGAAGTTTGATGGTAAGGATCTCGTAACATGGACACTACATATGGAGAAATATTTCAATCGCCATAATGTGAAAAAGACACAAAAGGTATACATTGGAACTTTATATTTGGAACCAAATCAATTTATATTGTATTGATGTCTTTTCTCTTGTAAACAAAGTATTACTTGGGCAATTTTTATGGAAGAAATGATAGCACATTCTGAAGATACAAAAACAACACCTTTTTTAGCCAATTGATAAATCTCAAACAAAAGGGTTCAATGATGGATCACATTGAAGACTTCCAAAAATTGAATATAAAGGTAAAAGATATTCCAGGGGAGCATAGGATTGAAGTGTTTATAGGGACTTTAAAGGATAACATCCAGCATGAGGTTTGTCTTTGGGAACCTGATTCATTGGAGAAGGCATCCAGGCTTGAAAGAAAAATGGAAGGAAAAATTATGGCAAAAAGGAATCCTAGCACTCAAAACTATAAAGATGGAAGTTTTGGTTCCCCTATCCTTCCACAAACTACAGGGTTGACTCCACAACAATTGGAAGAAAAAAGAGCAAACAAAATGTGTTACAATTGTGATATAAAGTACACTAAAGGTCATAAGTGCGCTGAGAAGAAAATTATTTTACACAGATTGTGAAGAGGAAGAAAAGGAACAAGAAACATTAAAAGAAGAGGATATACACCAGGAAGGAACCCTAGAGAAACAAGAAATGAATCTGACCATATCTTTTAATCCATTGGCCATAATTACCACTCAAACTATCAAGATAAAAGGAAATATCAAGAAGAAAAAGGTAATAGTGTTGATTGATTTTGGGAGTACCCATAATTTTATTAATTGTAAGATAGCCAAGGAATTGAAATTCTTCCTATATCTAGCACCAAAGTGTCAAGTGATGGTTGGAAGTGGAGGAAGCAGAAATTGTTGTTGAAAGTGCCATAATATCAAGCTATCCATGGGAGAATATGTATTGAATAGCCCAATGTTTTTCATTACAATGGGTGGTGTTGATGTTGTACTAGGAGTCCAATGGCTACAATATTTGGGTACGATAGATTTTAATTTTCAAGAAATTTTCTTAGGGAACAACTGGAAGGAAAGGAAGTTCAACTAAGGGGTATCACAAGGAAACCGGGAAATATAATAAACTCTAACGGATTGATAAAGATTCTAAATAAAGAACAATAAGGCGTAATTTCACAATTAAAGCTTCTAAATAAATAAAATAATCTATCTCTTGAGATCTCTAAAAAGTCTTGGACACTCATTCCAAGGTATTTTAGACTCCCAAAGGCCTCCCACCTATTCATGATCATGATCATGCTATTCATTTGATTCCAGGAAGTGTTCCTCCAAACATTAGGCCTTAAATTTATCCCTATGCCGAAAAGAGTGAAATTGAACATATGGTAACATAAATGCTAGAGGCTGGTACAACTTAAGCTAGTCAAAGTTCTTTCTCTGCTCCAGTAGTATTTGTACACAAGAAGGATGGATCATGGTGCATGTGTCTAGATTATAGGGAGCTCAACAAGTTCACTATTAAAGATAAATTTCCCATTCTTGTCATTGGTGAATTATTTGATGAATTGCATGGATCAATTTACTTCACCAAGTTGGATCTTTGTTCATGATATCATCACTTCAGAACTAAGACTGAAGACATTCGAAAAATAATATTTAGAACTGACAAGGGTCATTATGAATTTTTGGTCATGCCTTTTGGCCTTACCAATGCACCTTCTACATTTCAAGGTTTGATTTCCATTTTCAAACCCTTCTTTAGAAAATTTGTCTTAGTATTTTGTAATGATATACTAATCTTGAGAAAGTCTTAGAAGAATCATGTTCAACATGTTGACAGGGTGCTCAAACTATTGGAGGAGAAACAATTATATTCAAAAATATCCAAATCTTTCTTTAGAGTATAAGAGGTGGAATATCTGTCATATTGTATCTCATGAAGGTGTTAATGTAGACCCTAGAAAAATTAAAGTCATTAAGGAATGGAAAATCCCCACATCCATAAAGCATCTGCGAGGAGTTCTCAGGTTGACAGGGTATTTGTTAGGCCCCTATACTACTAGTGTAACCCCTTATTGTTATTAGTACAACCCACTTATTATATTGATGTACCCATGTAGTGCCCATATTGTTACTATGGTGCCCCATAGAAGCCCACTATTGTTGTTATTGTTCCCTTACATTATTATTGTTATGTCGGCTCTGATTATGTTATGTGCCCTTAGACTCCTATATATTGAAAGGAGGTCTTTTCATTTGTATCATCCAAGAATTGTTCATTTATGTAATGTAAAGGAGGTTGCCCCCTCAAAGAGGCTGAATTCTAAGGCGTTGATCTATCTTTTCTATCTTTTTTGAGCTGGTTTCATAACAGTATTATCGCAAGATTTTTAAGAATTATGGGAGAATAGCAGCACCTCTAAAAAAATTATTAAAGAAATATGCATTTTCATGGACTCTAGAAGCAACGAAGGCCTTTGAACATCTTAAAGAGGCAATGTGCCAAGCACCTATCTTAGCTACATCAGACTTCACAAAGACCTATATTATGAAATGCGATGCCTCGGGAAATGGAATTGGTGTTTTTTCAATGCAATAAGAAAGACCTATTGCTTTCAAAAGTCGTCCAATCAAAGGAAAGTATTTACACAAAGCTAGTTATGAGAAGGAAATGCTGGCAATACTAAATACACTTATGAAATGGTGATGCTACTTAAAGGGAATACACTTCAAGGTAAAAAAATATCATGATAGACATAAATACTTTTTAGAACAAACATTATCTTCAGAAGAGCGGAAAAAATGGGTCATAATGATGTTGGGTTATGACTTTGAAATCATCTACAAAAAAGGTAAGAAAAATGTTGTGGCAGATGCACTCTCAAGAAAGCATGAGGATGTGGACGCATTTCTTTGCACCATTTCTATTATCCAACTAGATTGGATAAATGAAGAAAGGGATGAATGGAAGAATGGTGAAGAAGTGTGGGCCCTCATTCAAAATTTATAATAAAATCCTAATACATCTGATACATTTAGCTAGGAAAATGATTCGTTATGGTACAAATATCGCTTATACCTATGTAAGAATTCCCAACTCAAACGAAATATTCTTATGGAATTTCACACCTCTCCCTTAGGATGACACTCACAATTTTTAAAAGCTTACCACAGGGTTAAGAAGGATT
This sequence comes from Pinus taeda, assembly GCA_000404065.3. Classification (NCBI taxonomy): domain Eukaryota; kingdom Viridiplantae; phylum Streptophyta; class Pinopsida; order Pinales; family Pinaceae; genus Pinus; species Pinus taeda. The sequence goes on from APFE030511745.1 coordinate 133,758, forward strand.
TTTTTTGGGATGGCCTTAAATTTTATATTCAAAAGTTTGTGGTGGAATGTTTGGTTTGAGAACAAAATAAAGTTGAAACAATTAAGGCCCCAGGTCTACTACAACCTTTATCCATTCCAAGTCAACGTTGGGTGGAGGTTTCAATGGATTTTATTACAGGTTTACCCAAGTCTAAAGGAAATAATGTCATCATGGTGGCAGTTGACAGACTTACCAAGTACGCACACTTTTGTTCATTATCTCTTCCATTTAAACCAATATAGTTTCTACTGCATTTATGGAAACAATTCAAAAGCTACATGGAAACCCAAATATTATTGTAAGTGACAGAGATCCCATTTTAATTGGAAATTTTTGGACATAATTGTTTTCTTATCTTGATACTCAATTAGCTCATAACTCATCTTATCATCCTCAATCTGATGGGAAAATTGAGACAGTAAACAAATGTTTGGAAAGATATCTTCGTTGCTTTGTATCTGATAAACAGCCACAACAACTCAAATGGTTACCTCTGGCTGAATGGTGGTATAACACTTCCTCCATATTGCAGCAAAAATGACCCCGTTTATGGAACTTTATGGATATCATCCATCATCCATCACACCATATTTAAGAGAAAATTCTAAGGTTCAAGTAGTGGAATATCACATTGAGTGTCAACAACAAGTTCTCCAACTCTTAAAGGATAACCTCACTTTGGGACATAATAGAATGAAACAATAGGCATATCAACATCACAACGAAATAAGTTTTGATGTAGGTGATTGGGTATTTCTATAGCTACAACCATATAAAAAAGTGTCCCTCAAGCAAGCTATGAAGGATAATAAATTATCACCAAAGTATTATGGTTCATACAAGGTGTTGTAAAATATTGGTACTACGGTATACAAATTGGAGCTTCTTGTAGCTTCTTGAGTGCACCCAGTTTTCCATGTTTCATGCTTAAAGAACGTTATAGCTGACAATCTCCCAGTTCAAACAATATTTCCAGAACTTGATGAGGAAGGAAAAGTCATATTAGAACCTGAAGTAGTCACAGAAACAAGAACTCGATAGCTACACAATTGATCAATTTCAGAGTATCTCATCAAGCAGATGAACTTACTCACTAAAGATTCCACATGGGAGGATGAGAATTTTATAGACAAGCATCCAAAACTACTCAAGCGTTGAGGAAAACACTTTTTTGAAGGAGAGGGGCATGTTAGGTCCCTATAATACTATTGATTCCGCATTACTATTGTCATTTTATCCCTTATTGTTATTGTTGTGCCCCTATTGTTATTATTGTGTCTCATAGAAGCCAATTATTGTTATTGTTGTTCCCTTATATTATTATTTGTATGTCGGCTTTGATTATATTATGACCCCTTAGACTCCTATATATAGAGAGGAGGTTTTGTCATTTTTATCATCCAAGAATTGTTCATTTGTGTAATGTAAAGGATGTTTCCAACTCAAAGAGGTTGATTTGAAGTCGTAGATATATCTTTTATTTTAGTTTGTGAGCTAGTTGCATAACAAAGTGTTGAATTTGTGGAAGGTCAATGCATTTGCTGCGCTACTCCCTTATTTAGCATAAACGAAGTTGAAAGCACAACGAGTTAATGGTTTCCAATATTCTGATCATGCCATGTACTTCTTGATGTTCCCAACAAGTAAAAAATACTCCTAATTCACCATACACTGATTGGAAAAACACTTACCTAAATTGTATAGTTCCACCCATAAAAATCATCATCTACAACAGAAATGCCACACCTGAGTGCATCAAATTTCTACATGCATATATTTGATTAAATGTGGGGGTCTCTAGCTAAGAAACATGATTTTTTGATGATATTGATAGTCTTAACAACCTCCTTGAACCTCCATTCATAAGAAACAATACAAAAAACCTAGATCTTTTGCTAAAACTTAATGCTTGTAATAGTAGCACAAAAAGTGTGCTGCATTATTGTGTCACTTTCCTCCTTTATCAAAAAATTCCAAAATATAGGGGATATAACTGATATAGGTTTATTTACTTCAAACGAAAAGGGAAAAATAAAAACTAATATTGAATACCTGTTCAAACATACACCTTTGGTACCTTAGCCAACAAATCTAGATTTCCTCGTTCTTCTTTCTAATTTTCCTACAATTCCTCCTGCAAGTATTGTCCTATAGCCCTCAGCTCTTTCTTCAAGCCAATGTTTTGCCTAAAAATATTCTTGAGTTTTCTATGTAAGGGAAAATTTCTCTTAAACATATACTTCACCTCAAACAATGTTGGCTCACAGATGTTCAAGTGGTCATGTATCTTCGGTCTGGCCCTTTTATCCTATTTTTTAAGCTTATTGATTTCATTTTATTTTTTCTTCAACTACTCTCTCAACCTATGGAAATTGTGATGCCCTTCATCCAACTCAACCTTCTTCTCTTCTTGCAATGGCTCTTCTTTCTTTAGTTGTAACTTCTTGTATCAGGCCCTAGTTACACGAATTCTTGCTGATAACGTCTTAAGCTTTGGAATGTTCTCGGTTACTACCTTTTATTTACCCTTTCACATAGTGGAAGATGGATTTGTCTTCATCATTGTTTCTACTTCATCGGTCTTAGGTGTCTTCTCCAAAATTTTCCTCTTTAATTCATTGTTATCATGTTGTAGCTGAGAAATGACTAAATGGGACATTTTCAATTCTTCCTGCAGTTGTATAATTTCCTTATCCTTATCATCTGAAACAAAATCCTCTAGTATTGTATATAGAACTTTAGTTGGCTTGTCACATGTTTTCTCAATGGGAAATCTCTTCGCAAAAACTCTTGTGAGTAGTTTCTTAGGAGCCTCCACCACCTAAGGAGAAAAATGAAGTTTTTCACCCTTTTTCTTGTCTGATGGATCAACTGAAGAGGGTGGCCATTTTATTGACCTCTCCACTTCTCGTTGAAAATCCTTTTCCATAGATGAAGGTGTGTCCTTTTTACGCCAAGGGCTAGTTGGAAATTGAATCGTCAACTTGGATGAATCCAAGAATGCTTTCCATGGCTAATTTTTATTTTTTAGCTCCTCCCCTACTAACAACTTGGTCAAAGAAAAATGAAAGAGACTAAGCTCTACTTGACTTTTATTACACTAAACCTTATCTTCCATCTTAATAATGATTCTGAACAAGTAGAAAGGAAGACTCAGAGGGCTTTTACTTGTGAAACACATAAACAACCTGAAATGATAGTGATAAACTCTCCCAAATATGCCTTCACAAGTGAAATAACTTTGGATTACCTTGAGTACTTTGCTATAGGGTTCAAGAAGATATTCCCTTGGAACAATAGCTCCATATTCCTTGTTTTTGTAATTTAGCTTTAAGAAATCCTTGTAGTTGACTATGTCTAAAGGCATGTCCTTGAACCATTGACATTGGAAAATTCAGTTCTCTAACCTTAAAATATATCGTAGTGAAGTTCAAAGCAAACTATTTGGTGAGTTGAAAACTATAACCATGTATGTTCTCACAAAAATGAATGCAACTAGTTTGTTCAAGAGCAACACTAATTGTTGGATCTAAGATTATCAAGGCAATATCATGAGGGTCAAACTTGAATATGTCTCACCCTTTGTGCTTCTTTATGTCTAGTGTTTTCATGGCTAACAAAAAAATATGAAATCTAGGGTTTCTTAATGAAATAACAATGCTTAAAAATTTAGCACAATAATAGTGTGGCAGCTATGGAATTAGGGTTTTATATGATGACTTATGGAAAAAAATGAATGAAAATCCCTTTACTAATAAATTCACAACAAAACCCAACTCTCAGACCCAAATGCAAAAATTTGTTGTTTTTATCTACAACAGAATTTGAAATACATAGGCGCAACAAGAAAGTGAAGTGCATTCAAGTTTATGAGAGATGCGAGCTCTTCCAAGCATGCTTCTTGATTACTAAAATTGAAACTCACAACATAAAATGTGAATTATATTAGAAAAGAGAGTTTTGGAACTTGAGAGTGATCGTGGCACAAGAAAGCCTTCAATTTTGTAGAAATGCAGTGAATTCCTTTGGTTGTCTAGAATGTTTGAGGAGGAGGAATTGGTTCAATGGATATTTGAAAGTCAAGTACATGCATTTTTCACCTTTCATGCATTCCAAGTCTCCATTGTTTGCAATGATTGGTTTCAAATTCAAATGTGAAAGTGCAACGCAAACTATAAACACATCACTAAATTACAAAGGTAATGATATGATGACTCAACCTTATAACTCACTTGATATGACACCACTAAACTCAACTCAATGATGCCAACTCAAATCTATTATGACCTTCACTCATGATTAAATTGACACATTCCCATAAACTTTCTAAAATTAGACATTACGCAATTAATGGTTATTTCCATCATTATTTGAAAAGTTTTAAACATGACACTATTTAGACTTGAACAAATCATATGATTCCAAACTTCCCTTAAAATATGAATGAATTGATCTCTAAGAGATCATATAAAATCCCTACAAAATGACCAAAATAATAAAAGATGAACATGAATTTTGACAACTATAACATAGGACACTAACACCAGTGACGATAATGATGTCTTTGTAATAATTTTTTTGCCTAGAATGTTTTTCTTCCACATTTACCTTTTTACTCCTAATTATGAAAGTGTGCAAGAAAATAAAAATATAATTATGCTAAATATGTTAGATACATGACTGTTGAACCCCAGAATTTCTTCTTTTTCACACTCCTTTTCCCACCTTAATTCTTTCTTTTTTACCTTCATATATTACAATATGGGTATCAATTTACAAGGTTGAAGCATAACATGCAGATAATCATCATATATTTCATAAGTGTCATTTTTCTTTATTATTTGAATTAATATCTATCTAAGCTAATGAATTATAGTGATTCTCCAGATGACGAAAGTTTATGCAGCTAGATCCAAGGTTGGATAGGTTGCAAAGCACCCTCCGAGAAACAGGCACATCAATAGCTGGAAAATAATGAGGAAAATGATTCATTCCTATGTGCAGAAGCTAGATCACTGAAAAAGGCACATTATCAATCTGGTAAAAGGATAAGTGAAATAACATGGAAGGCACAGATCAAGCGAGTGAGACGCAATTTTTTTTTTCATGATTTGCTACATTATTAGCAAATCATAAATAAGATTGTGATATCTTATCTCTTAGGATAATTATAGCTAATGTCGATTAGCATAGGAATAAATGTCTGAAAACATTTATTGCATTGTTTTCTAAATATGCCTCTCGACATAGCTAAACATGACAATAATTGTATTTATGAAGTACTTTGTTTTGATGAAAAGACTTTGTTTCAACTCCTTTTCTTGTTGTGCATGCCAATGCATGCATAATTTTCATGAAAGCTTTATAATATTGTGTGCTTATTATAGGAGGGCCCGGTCGAGACAATAAAGATTTTGTTTATTTACAGTCAGTATTTCCACAGAAATTCCCTTTGGATTTTGTCAATTCATTCAAGTATTTAGGTTTTGATTTTTAGATATATATTTGAAACTTTTTTACTATTTATTTTATTGACCAGGAAAGGAGAGATCTCATATGCATATTGATAGAGCTTGATTCAAACTTGCAGTAGGATTTAAAGTTCCATATTGCAGTAGTTTTCGTATTTTTCATAGAAATATATTTATCAATATGATTTTAAGAGTGATTTTATTTAAGTACAAGTGTGGGTTGTGATTATTATTCAAGAATGTATAATTTCCATTTGAATCTAATCTTCAAGAGTGAATTTAATTTGAGAAAGTGTCTTTTATTTTCATTACAACAGGCGTGATTTTACTTTAAGAAATTGTGAGAGTGATTTTAATTCAAACAAGTGTGAGTGTGATCTTATAAAGAAAGTTTGAAGTTTCTTTTAAGTAGGATGAAGTTGTTATGCATAATTAATCTCATTTGTTATAAGAAATTTGTTTACTTATATAGCCATAAAGAAACATGTGGATCTTGAAAACTCAAATTGATTTAGGCATTTAATCAATGACAAATACTGCTAACACATATAGTGAATATACATTTCATCAATTTACTAGCCTTTGTTGATAAATTTATGTAATTAATTTGACATCAGTTAAATTACCAAACATTTTGGCATCCTTGCTAGGGAAGTGTATATAGTAGTGTTTTTCTTTTCCTTAAAAAAAAAATGGTATGCATAGAGAAAGAGATTCTACAGGTAGATTTGTAGGTAGAGGTAGAAGTTTGATTCCAACATTATCACTCACCCCATTACGACCTCATAGTGCCACACCATCAACCTAAATGCATATTCCATATACTACAGGCAAACAAAAACTTCCTGAGTTACTTTGATGTGAAATCGAACCCAGAAATTCACTAACTTCATCAACTAAAGTTGTAGTAATAGAAGAGTATCCTACATCCCCAATAGAAGGAGTAATTTTTCTATCTTCAATTGGAGAGAAACTTCTGGGACAAGATTTAGAAATCCATAGTGAAGAATAAGACGAAGAAATGTATTTTAACCTTCCATTGATAGAGGAACCAAAAGAACGAGAAGAACTAGAAGAGGAACTAGAAAATTGAATTTTGGAATCTTATATTAGTTCTAAAGAATCTAAAATGGTTGGAGAGGGGGGAGGAGAGGTACATAATGTGACTGGTGAAAAACCTAGGATTGGAGGAGGAAGAGGAGTAAATAGGGGAGGTGGAAGAGGTGGAGGAAGAGGAAGAGGAAGAGGAGGTGGTAGAGGAGATCGAGAACTCTTTGGATTTCCCATCCTCAATGAGGGTACCCCAACCACAATGAAAAATATCTCACCCTCCATCCTTACAAATTGTCATGGATTAAGGAGTGAAGATCCTGAAACATTTCTCTTTGAATTTGAAGTCTTGTGTAGATCTTATGACTACTTGCTTGACACTTAAAAGTTGAATTTGTTTCGAGCAACTCTTAAGGATGCAACATTAAAATGGTTCATGGGATTAGAAGCACATTTTATAATAACATGGGAGAAAATGAAAACAATATTATTAGATAAATATAAAGATTACTACATGCCCCATAATCTTAAGGATGAAGTCTTTAAAATGATGCAAAAATAAGATGAAAATATTGAAGAGTTCATTGAAGGATTTGCTGATAATGTTAAAAGGGATAAAATGCATAATGTAGATGAAGAAAATTTGGAATCTCTCTTATTAAAATCCATCAGATATGAGTGGATTGATCTTCTCAATTTGATGGGTAAGGGAGATATTTCTCAGTTAACATTTGGAGATAATTGTGAGTTATGTATACACATTTCAAGAGGCAAATAAAGAACTAGGAAAAATCCAACAGACCATGTCATGTTTAGGTTTAATAAATCTGCAGCTCGAACATTAAGAGGGGTTGAATTAGGAAATTTGCTTGACAATTTTAAAACTTTTATTTTGGGGATCCTTAGTGAAAAAATAGATACCCTTAAAGTACAAGATAAGAAAAAGGTTGCAAATGTTGCATTATCTATCTTTCATCCAAAATGTAGAAATATGCATGCTCTGGGAGAATTCCCTCTTATCTAAAAAAGGGTAGAAATCTATGTTATATGTGCATAAAATCATGATACAAGGGAATGACACTCAATACCAGGTCTTAAATCTATCGGTCAAGAGGAAGTAATACCAAATCAATTAGAACCCCTATATTTTATTGCTAAGAGACCATGGAAAAATTCACAAGGAAGTATCACCCAAGGTTTTAACACTCAAACATTTGCACAACCATAAAAATGAAATTGGACCAAATCCATGCCTTGGAAATATTGGCCTCAAGCCTAGGCATAAGGATGGAAAAATCCTTATGGTAGGTACCCTCAATATTCTCAATATCAACAACACTTTCCTCTTTTTCCACCACTATATTTTCCTCATCTCGTTCAACCAATGCAACCTCAAAATCTAGATCCATAACTTCCATTACAATTTTCTAAAATACCAAGTCAGCTGCCTCCTCAACCACTTCAAAACCTGAATAACAATAAAAATTCAAAACCTGTTTACAATATGGAAGGACAAAATTCCCAAACTTACATGATAACTCCATTATATATAAACAATGTCCAACCTAGATTTGGTAGAGTATTGGAAAGGAACTCACCATCAGTTGTTATTCAGAAATTTGAAAAAGAAAATCTCTATGAGGAAGAGAAATCTCTTCATCAAGAGGAAAAATCTTAAAAACAAACCACCACTACACATTATGGTGATATCCCAATAAACCCAGCTCCCATCATAGAACAACCTTCAGTTTCTATTCAAACACTATCTTTTCTTGAAAGATTGAAAACTAATAAAGGGGTAGAAAAACATATTATGTTGCCTGATTATGATATCATCGATGAACTAAAGTGTTTGCGTTGTTTTATATTCTTTCCATGACTAGCCCATGTAGTTAACTGAGGGGTTAGAAAGGGGGAGGAGCCCCCCCTTCATTCCGCCAATTGCATATCGAGGGAAGTCACAAGGGGTTTGAGGGGTGTAGGTAACCCTACCATATGGGGTCCCCTATATTAGGTTGGGTAAACCTACCTATGGTTTTGTGCAAGATTTTCACACATAGTTTTGGATGCGATGGTTTTCGGTCCATGGTTTTGGACGCAATGGTTTTTGGTCCATTGCATTGGATGCTTTAGCATGTATAACTATGTATTGTAACATTGAAAGGAACATGACGAAAGATCAATCTGGTAGTCTCGGTTTTGGGATCCAGGGGAAAATCTCTATGTATATGTGTTTTATGTGTTATGCTCTCACATTGCTTATTTTTTGTGTTTTATAATTGGTATGCAGGTAATCTCTGTATGGGGTTAAAGCCTACATTTGGTATTAGGGCTATTTTGGCTTCAAGGGGATCCCTTTGTTCCTGAGTGGTCTCTCTTAGGCCTGTGGTAGACCTTGTTGAGTGGGAGATCTGTGGGATCAATTCTGGTGGTGAAAGAAGATAGTGAGTAGTGGAAAGATAAAGATCGAGAAATTTAATGGTCAGGGTTTTGAGTTGTGGAAACTCAAGATGGAGGATCTGTTGGTGGACAAAGATCAATGGACCATGGTAGATCTAGGTACTAAACCAATGTGATTGTTCGATGAAGAATGGAATAATCTGGATCAGAAGGCAAAGAGCACACTACAATTGTGTGTCTCGGATTTAGTATTGCTAAATGTATCAGGGGAACCTATGGCGAAGGCTTTGTGGGACAAGTTACGGACTTTGTACCAATCTAAGTCTCTAGTGAATAAACTATTCCTGCGGAAAAAGTTGTATAACCTAAGGATGAAAGATGGAGACTTGGTGATAGAGCATCTGAACGCATTTAATACTATGGTAAGTCAATTATTATCTATTGATATTAAAATTTTAGATGAAGATAAGTGCATCAATTTGTTGTGTTCTCTACCAAATTCGTGGGATAGTCTAGTTATTGCAATAGGTAGTAATGCAATTGCCTTACAGTTTGATGAAATATTCTCATCCTTACTGACAGAGGAGATGAGATAGAAAAATATGGAGAGCTTGAATGGTGATGCCTTGTCTATACGAGGACGGTCCCAAAACATATAAAAAAATAATTCATCAAGTGGGAGAACTAAATCTCCAAGAAAACCTGTAAAGGTGGTTTGCTGGAAATGCGAAAAGGAAGGGCACTACAAAAGGAACTATAAATCTAAAGCTTCTGAAAAAGGAAAGGGATATGATGATGCTCCTTCTGTAGAGGTGAAAACCACCTCAGATGAAGGTGGGGATGTATACTTGGCTTCTTCAAGTACACATGTAGATCATGAGGCATGATTGACTGACTCAAGTGCATCCTTTCACTTCACTCCCCATAGAGAGTGGTTCTGTGAGTATGAGAAATATGATGGTGGTGATGTGTTCTTAGGGGACGACAAGAAGGCTAGAATCATTGGTCGTGGAAAAGTAAAGTTGAATTTGCAAAGTGGAAGGGTTAGAACACTTCTGGGTGATCTACATATTCCTACATTGGCCAGAAATCTGATTCCCGTAAGCAAGCTGGATGATGCAAGTGTAAAAACAATGTTCGAGAAGGATACCAACAAGATGGTTCAAGGGGCATTGGTATTGATGTTCGGAGTTCAAATTGGAAGTCTGCATAAGATGCAAGGTAGCATTGTTGTTGATGGGTTCACCAATTCTGTGGTTCCTGAAAGCGGAGTAGAAAATCTAGTGGTCTCTAGAGAGAAGACCATGCTGTGGCATTAAAGGCTTGGACATATTGGAGAGAAGGGCCTTCGAATACTTCATGGTAAATGTATGGTAGAAGGTATGAGTAATAGATCTTTGGATTTTGATTTATGTCAAAATTGTGTATATGGGAAGCAAAATTGGGTGAGTTTCCCTTCTGATGGTAAGAGGGCGAAACATATATTATAACTTGTGCACAGTGATGTGTTTAGACCCGTGAAGGTTCCATCACTAGGTAAGTCTATGTAATATGTATCATTTATAGACGACTTCTCAAGAAATACATGGATATATTTCCTTGAGAAGAAATATGAAGTCTTTGACAAGTTTAAAGAATTTAAGGCTTAGGTGGAAAACCAGATAGAGAAGAAGATAAAGGTGTTGAGGACAGATAACGGTGCCGAGTTTTGCAGCAAGGAATTTGAAGAATTCTATAAGAAGTTTGGTATAGCATGACAAAAGACTACTCCATACACACATGAGAAAAATGGATTTGCAGAAAGAATGAACAAGACATTGATAGAAAGGGGAAGAAGCATGCTCAGTGTTAGGATATGAATTCTAGGCAAAGGCGGAGGAGGCAACATGTTACCTGGTAAACAGATCACCTTCATTAGCGTTGAAGAATAAGACTGCACAAGAGTTATGGATTGGTAGGAAACCCTCTGTTTCACATCTAAGGGTATTTGGATGAGATGCATATGTACATGTTGCAAAGGAGAAATGAACCAAGTTGGACAGTAAATCTGAAAAGTGCATCATTATTGGGTATAAGCATGGTTTAAAGGGTTATAAGCTTTGGAACCTAGTAGCAAGGAAGGTTGTGTATAACAAAGCTATGGTGTTCAAAGAGGTTAAATATTTTATTAAACACGAATTCCAACCAAAGGAACCTAAGAAGATAGATTTTGAGCTAAAGGAGGAACAATCAGACACTACAGCAGAGGAGGAATTAGAAGATGAAGAGCTACAAACTCTAAGTGTGAGAAGATCAGTTCGAGAAAAAAGGCAGCCAGAAATGTATAGCCCATCTACTTTCTGTTCAAATTTTGCTTTATTAGTTACTGATGATGATCCCAGAACTGTGAAGGAAGCAGTAGATTCAGAGGATGGAAAACTCTAGAAAAAGGCTATGGTTGGTGAAATGACATCTTTGCACAAAAATGAGGCTTGGGATCTAATGGAGTTGTCGATTGGAAGAAAACCCATTGGCATCAAATTGGTGTTCAAGAAGAAGATAAATGCAGAGGGAAAGGTGGAGAAATACAAAGCTCAGTACGTATCAAAAGGTTACTCCCTGGTGCGAGGAATTGATATTGGTGATATTTTTTCTCCTATTGCCATGGTAGCTTCTATTAGATTACTTTTATCTGTTGCTGCTGCTTTTGATTTTGAGGTAGAACAGATGGATGTGAAGACAACATTTCTTCATGGGTATCTCAAAGAGGAAATATACAAGAAGCAACCTGGAGGATTTGTGGTGAAGGATAAGAAAGAACTAGTATGCAAGTTAAAGAAGTCTCTATATGGGTTAAAACAATCACCAAGGATGTGGTATCAGAAATTTTATACATTTATACGGGGACTTGGCTTCACCAGAAGCAAAGCAAATCACTATGGGTATTTTAAATTAATTGGTGACCGTGTTATTTATCTGGTCTTGTATGTGGATGATATGTTGCTAGTTGGAAATGACAAAGAAATTATCTAGGATTTGAAGACCCAATTGTCCTCGAAATTCGGCATGAAAGATATTGGTGCTACAAACTATATTTTGGGAATGGAAATTAAAAGAGATCACACAAAGAGGAAGCTCTAGTTAAACCAAATGAAGTATGTCGATACAATACTACAAAGGTTTAATATGGAGGATAGTAAACAGGTGAAGGTTCCTATTCCTGTAGGTGTGAAGTTATCTGCTGAACAGTGTCCCAAGACACAAGAAGAGGAAAAGGACATGTCCCATGTTCCATATGCAAGTGCAATCAATAGCTTGATGTATGCAATAGTCTGTAGTAGAATAGACATTGCACATGTAGTGGGAGTATTGAGCAGGTTTATGTCAAAACCAGGGAAGGAGAACTAGACAAAAATGAAGCAAATTTTCAGGTATTTGCATGGCACTAGTGATTATGGTTTGTGCTACCAAGGAAGACTAGGATTGGATAAAGTGTTGGATATTTGTGGCTTTGTTGATGCAGACTGAGCTAGAGATCTGGATCAAAGAAGATCAACAAGTGGGTATGTGTTTAACCTATTTGGATTTGTAGTCGGTTGGATGAGTAAGAAACAATCTGTAGTGGCACTATCAACTACAGAGGCAGAATACATGACAGCCACTCATGCAATCAAAGGAAGTAGTTTGGTTGCATAGATTGTCTTCAAGTATGGGGTTAGTACAGGGAGCTATAAGGATAGACTATGACAACAAAAGTGTAATTTTCTTGGCAAAGAACCCTTCATATCATTCAAAGGAAAAGCACATTGGTGTTCAGTATCACCTCATGAGGGATATGATAGAAGACAAAAAGGTATTGTTGGTAAAGGTGGACACTTTGAAGAATACTGCAGATGCATTGACAAAATCTGTGAGCTATGAGAACTTCTCTTGGTGTAGAGAAATAGTGGGCATTGTAGGGCTGGATAAATGACTAAGCTCTCTTGTGGCCCCTTTTGGAAAGAAAACAAAAAGTGGGAGAATGTTGGGTTGTGTTATATTCTTTCCACGACTAGCCCACGTAGTTAACTGTGGGGTTAGAACCCCCCCTTCATTGTGCCAATTGTGTATCGGGTGAAGTCATAGCGGGTTTGAGGGGTGCAGGTAACCCCACTCTATGGTTTCCAGGGCCGTGCCTCGGAAAATTTGGTTTTGGACACTATATTATGTTGGGCGGACCTACCTGTGGTTTTGTGCATGATTTTCACACATGGTTTTGGACGTGATGATTTTCTGTCCATGGTTTTAGACGTGACGGTTTTTGGTCCATGGTATTGGATGCTTCAACATGTATAAATATGTATTGTAACATCGAAAGGAACATAATGAAAGATCAAATTGGTAGTCCCCGTTTCGGGATCCAGGGGAAAATCTTTGTGTATATGTGTTTTATGTCTTATGCTCTTGCATTGTTTATTTCTATGTTTTAGAATTTGTATGTAGGTAATTTCTGTATGGGGTTGAAAACTACATAAAGAATATTTGCATAAAAATTTCCTTGTTACAAGATATCAGAGCAATACCAATATTTGCAAAGACAATTAGGGAGTTAAATATTAAAAAAAGAGGAAGAACAAGGAAAGAAGTCAAAAGAATTTAGTTCGTTTGAAATATTGCAAATATCATGATGGAAAAAACAACAATTTAGAAATATCTTGATCCATGAAGTCCCATTGTCAAAACACACATCGATTGTGTCGAATTTCTAAATACATTGATTGATTTAGGAGAAGATATAAACACCATGAGTAAACAAACTATGAATCAATTGATACTTCTTAATCTTCAATATACACATACATTATTGCAATTAGTAGATATATTTGTTAACAAACCTGATGGTGTGTTAGAAGATATATTTGTATCCTTATATTATTGGGAATATCCTCTTGACTTTATGATCTTAACACCTAAGAATAATTTTGGAGGACATCCATTGATTCTAGGAAGGCCATGGTTAGCTATGGTTGATGCTTTTATAAGTTGTAGATCTAGTGATATGTTCATTTCTAATGGAAATTCAACAAATAAATTCACATTATATCGTCCTAGAAAAAAACCAATAGAGGTAGAAAGTGAAGAATGGATAGATGATGATAGTGATATATGACCAACCTTTGTTACTTCACAAATAGATGAAGAAGATAATATTTTGAATGTAATAGGAAATAATGAATCTTCCTCATATTTTGAACCTAATTAAGTTTTCAGGAACATTGTAATATTGAATATCTATCATCTCATCAATTGTCTTTACATTCTATGGAAAAATTTGGTAAGTCTTTAATAGAAATCTTTCCAAAAAAACCTTTGAACATTAATAATAATTTGGAAGAATTTCACGAGAAACAATTAATAAAAACGTTACAAGAATATTACTCTGTGTATGAATGGGAATACATTGGCATGAAAGGAAATAATCCCAATACTTGTATACATCATATCTATTTTGAAAAAAATACCAAACCAATCCGACAACCTCAAAGAAGAATGAATCCAAATTTAAGAGAGTTTGTAAAACAAGAACTACAAAAATTGTTAAATGTGAATTTCATTTATCTAATATGAGATGGCTAGTGGGTTTCACCATTGGTAATTATTCCTAAAAAGAATGGAAAATGGAGAGTATTCATTGACTATAGGGAATTAAGTAAAGCTAGTTTAAAAGATCATTTTCCACTTCCTTTTATAGATCAAGTTTTAGATACCCTGGTAGGAAAGAAATATTTTTAATTCTTGGATGGTTTTAATGGATATAACCACATCCAAGTAGCTCTAGAAGATGAAGATAAAACCACTTTTACATCTCCATGCGTAACCTATGCCTACTGAGAACTTCCTTTCGGGTTATGTAGCACCTACAACATTCCATATGGTAGTTTTAGGTAGTTCCTCTCATCTAATTCATGATTGTGTAGAAGTTTGTATGGATGATTTTACTGTCTATGGAAATTCTTTTGAAGAATCTCTTAAAAATTTCGAAACATTTATCATTAGATGTAAAGAATAAAATCTTTGATTAAGTCATGAGAAATGTCTTATGATGTTTGTCGAGGGAATTGTTTTAGGACACCACATTTTAGGAAATGGAATTAGAGTGGATACATCTAAAATAAAAGTTATTTCTAAGTTATCAATTGCAAGTTGTCAAAGAGATGTTAGAAGTTTTATTGGTTTTACTGACTATTATAGACGATTCATAGAAAATTCTACAAAAATAGCCTCTCCACTTTTCAAATTACTCAGAGAAGATTGTGAATTCATTTGGAATTTTGATTGCTAAAAAACTTTTGAAACATTCAAAGAAAATATTTCTGAAGCACCCATTTGAAGACGACCAAATTGGAAACTACCCTTTCACATTTCAATTGATGTATCTAACACATATGTAGGAGTTTTATTACGACAAAAGGATTTAAATCCTTATGTCATTTACTACACCAAGTAAAAATTTGAATCCTTCGTAGTTAAATTACACTATAACAATAAATGAGTTTTTAGTTGTTCTCCATGCCATCAATAAATTCAAACATTACATGAGTAGTTATGAAACCTTCGTACACACATATCATTTTGTAATTAGATATTTATTGAGTAAATCAACCACTAATGGCAGAATTACAAGATGGTTATTGTTGTTACAAGAATTCAGTATTACTACTTTGGAGAGACCAGGAAAACAAAATACAGTTGTTTATTTTGTATCTATGATTCAAAATGATAATAACGATGTTCTTTTAGAAGATAATTTTCCTAATAAATATCTTTTGTAGTATCCATTAAATCTCCTTGGTTTGCAAATATTTCTAATTACTTGGCTACATGGAAGATACCACCATATTTGTCTCCTCGAGAGAAAGGAATGATTATTCAAACTAGTGCATCCTATTCATGGATAAATGAAGAATTGTATAAAATATGACCTTATTTAATCACTCAAAGATGTGTTAGAGAATATGAAGTACCAGAGATATTGATGGCTTGTCATGATGAGCCATGTGGAGGACATTTCTATGATAAAAGACTTTCTTATAAAGTCCTTCTCTTGGGATATTATTGGCCTTCCCTTTTTAAGGATGGCAAGGAACCTCTTAAGAGATGTGAGAGTTGTCAGAGAATGGGAAAACCTTTTCCTTGATATGAAATGCCTTTACAACCTCAGGTACTTATTGAACCATCAAGTACTTGCTTTTTTTGTATTGTTGGTCCAATAAATCCACCATCAATACAAAAAAGGTATATTCTTTTTTGTACAAATTATGTCACAAAATTGGTAGAAGCTAAAGTACTTTCTTCTGCTACTAAAAATGTTGTAGTTTCATTTCTTTTTAAGGATATTTTCACTCATTTTGGTGTCCCAAGAGAAAATTTCACAAATAAAGTTACTCAATTTACATCCATGATGGTACGAAAGATAATGGAGGAATACAAAACCAAACATAGAAAGTAAAATCCAATGGACAAGTTGAATCCACCAACAAAGTAATTGAACGAATTCTTACCAAAATTGTGCATTTGTATAGAAGGGATTGGGATGAAAAGCTTCCAAAAGTTTTTTGGGAATATTGTACCACATGGATAAATACAACTGGCCACACTCCTTAAGAACTTGTTTATAGAAAATAAGTCGTATTTCCCATTGAGCTCTAGATAAAGACTTTTAAAACAACAACTAAATTGCACCTTGATTTATCAAAACTTTTAAAAGACAAAGAATACAAAAATTGAATGAACTTGATGAGATGCGACAAGGTACTATTCGAAGAACTAATATAGTCTAGCAACAAAGATCTAGGTGGCATGATAAGATTATCAAAGAAAGGAAATTTCAGCCTCGTGATTAGGCATTACTTTTTTATTCAAAATTTCAACATTTTCAAGGAAAATTTCAAACTCATTCGCTTGGTCCTTATAATATTGAAACTGTCTTTGATAATGGAGCAATTAGAATTGGAAATATTTATGAAGAGAAGGTGACAGTCCTTATAAATGGTCATCGATTACCACTATATCAAAAACCATTAACAAAGGCGGAATTCATAAAGGATCTGCAAGGAAAATTTGATTTAAAGCTAGTTAAGGAATACTCTTCTTCCTGTCCAACTTAGTCATTTTCTTTAAGTAAAATAAAATAAAAATAATATATATATATATATATATATATATAATATTATATAATATATATATATATATATATATATAATATAATTTTATCAACATGAAAGCCAACATTAATAGCATGTTTATACAAAAAATCCAAGTTGAAAACCAAGAATTTATTTGCAGCTTAGGTTTTATTTTCCCTATTCTAGTCCCTTTTTCTTTTTATTCCTCTTTTTCTGTTTTGAAATAATACAACTACAAAATTGTCAACAATCTACAGCTCTAACAAAAATTTTCAACTGAATTGACAGATTATGACTAGAGAAAATGGAAATTCTACTAAAAGCAAAATTTCAATGAAGATTGCATGTGAAGCAACTTGACAACCTACAAAAGATAAGTTGAAACAAATAAGACCATAGAGAAAATGTATGTAAATATTGAGTTATATAATAAAGGAAAAACATTTGGATTATGAAATTAAATGATGGATATTAGTTGTTACTATCACGTCGAGTAATTATTACCCTTAATTGATTCAACAGGACTTTGAATCTAACGGAAATACCAATGTCTTGACGAATGAGGCAGACTTTAAATCGTGACATGTTAAAAAGATAACCTCACTTCTCTGCACATCATTCCTCTGCATGTTGAACACCTCCATCTCATTTAACCCTATTATCGTGCCAAGAATAATTTCACCTAAAACTATGTTTTCCTCACTCACCTCTTACTCAAATTTCTTCCCATTCCATGAATTTGTCAAAAAGAATTATTGTGGGTTAAATTTCCTCTGCCATGTGAGTCATTGTGAGTTTAGAGATGAATGGAATTAGTTTTCTAAAGGGTTACTCACAGGTCAAGGAAATGTTTCAGTAAGCTCAATGGTTGAAATTTATGGAGAAATTGGACGGCTATGAAAAGTAGGTAACAAAATCTTTTGCTGGGGTGTATGATGATATTAAAGCTGAAATCAGGTACATAAAGTTGGTATTCACAAAATCATTCATAGTAGAAGCCACAAAATTGCCAAGAGTTGGATAAAGCTCGTTTAAGAACAAAATAATTGAAGAAAGAGACTAGAGGGTTTTTCTCAAATATGCAAGTATAGAAATTTCTGGATTCAAAAAGGGAATTCAAGTTATGGCTTTCAAAAATAAATGAATAAACCTACTTTTTATGATCCAAAAGTTTATAACTTGTGAAGGAAGATTTGGCAATATGCTCTTTAATCATGCACAATTAATGGTGAATTTTCTAGATGGAAATGAAATTAAGATAGCATATTTTCTACTTCAAAGTCTAATAAAAATGGGTAAAAGCATTCAAAGGAAAATTCAACATATAGATAGTGCTTTATATCAACACGGCTTAGTAAAAATCTTGATTGAAGCACACCTGAGAAACACTGGATCCAATTGGTAAGATTTACTAGTTAGGAATCATCTCAAGGAAGAAGAAATAGAAGAGGTTGGTGATAAAACAAACAAAAGTAAAAGGAAGTTAACCATAAAGGAGAATTCACAGGAAAAACACTCAAAATATGAAACTCCTCTCGCAGATATGCTAGTAGAACTTAAGAAGAGAAATGTTGGAAGAACGAAAACCAGCACTCAAGAAGAAATTCCATCTAAAGAGAAAACAAAGTAGAACAAGGTTAAGGAGTAGTCCATTACTACTAAGGCATCATCTTCTGTAAGGAGGAGTTCAAGGCTCAATAAAGCAATCCATGAATAACCTCAGCAGTCCCTAGAATTTGTTCATTTATAAATGGAAACTACATGTCCATCATCGATCCCATCGCCTACAATTCTATCACCAGTTTCATCACCAATAGCTAATGCAATACGAAAAACTCTAGAAGTTAATCGAGTACAACAGGAAATCTAAGACTATATAGAGTCCTTGGAAAGGAAATATACAAGAAAAGTCATTGCACCATCTTCAACTTAAGGTGAAAATGAAGCACTCAATTCAAATATTTCAAAGGACCTTCAGGTTGAGGAAACACTCAAACAAGAAATTTATGAGTCAAAAGTATTGAATAGACATTTAAAATATCAAAATGAAGTTGTGAAGGCACAAAATGAAATTCACAGAACCCAGAATGATAATATACTAATACACCTTGGTATGTAGCACAAGAAAAATAAGAAATTGAATGCTAAGAACAAATTTATAAAGAGGAAGATTATGGGCCTGAAACACAAAATTGTGATGAAGAAACCAAAGATGACAATCACTACTAAGGAATCAAGCAGAAGTAATTTGGATGTCCTTGCTCAAGTATGTGAGGGGGTTAAGTAACAAGGAAGGCTTACAACTTTTGAAATTTTAGATGGGGATATGAAATGTCTTCTATGTGGGGGAATGTTGAACAAAAAAATTTCTTCTTTTTCACACTCCTTTCTCCACCTTAATTCTTCCTTTTTAACCTTCATAAATTACAATCTGGGTATCAATTTACAAGGTTGAAACATAAAAGGTATATAATCATCATATATTTCATAAGTGTCATTTATCTTTATTATTTGACTTAATATCCACTGAAGCTACTAAATTACAGTGATTCTGCAACTCACAAAAAATTTTGCAGCTAGATCGAAGTTTCGATAGGTTCACTCCATCTGAGAAACAAGGCACATAAGTAGCTGAAAAATAATGAGGACAATGATTCATTCATATTTACAGAAGGTGGATCGATGAAAAGGCCAACTTACCAATCTAGTCAAAGGATAAGTCAAACGACATGGAAGGCATAGATAAGGTGAGCAAGATACTGATTTTCCATTTCATGATTTGGTACATTGTTAGCAAAGCATAAATAATATTACAATATCTTATCTCTTAGGATAATTATAAATAATGTTCATTTGAATAGGCGTAAAGCTCTAAACACATTCATTGCATAAGGATTTTATAAATATGCCTTTCGGCATAGCTGAAAAAGACGAGAATTGTATTTTTGCTATTTTGATATAAAACTACGTTTCAACTCCATTGCTTGTTGTGCATTCTGATGCGTGCATAATCATTTCATGAAAGATTTATAACGTTACGTCATTCTCGTTGGAGGGCCCCCTCAATATAGTAAGGATTGTCTATTAACAGTCAGTATTTCCACACAGATTCCCTTTGGATTTTGTCAATTCATTCAAGTATTCATGTTTTGATTTTTATATATAGATTGGAAATTATTTTACTAGTCATTTTATTGATTAGGGAAGGAGAGATCTTATATGCATATGGATAGAGATTGAGTCAAAATAGCGGTAGGAATTTAAGTTTTATATTGCACTAGCTTTCACAGTTTTCATAGAAATAGATTTATGGGTACGACTTGAAGAGAGATTTTATTTAAATACAAGTGTTGGTTATGATACTTATTCAAGCAAGTATGATTTCCATTTAAATGTAATTTTCAAGAGCGAATTTCATTCAAGAAAGAGTGTTTGATTTTAATTATAGAAGGTATGATTTTAGTTGAAGCGAGTGTGAGAGTGATTTTAATTCAAACAAGTGTGAGTGTGATCTTATGAAGAAAGTTTGAATTTTCTTTTAAGTAAGATGAAATTGTTATGCAAAACTAATCTCATTTGATACAAGCAATTTGTTTACTTATATAACCACATAAGAACATGTGCATCTTGATAACTCAAATTGATTTAGGCATTTAATAAGTGACGAAGACTTTTAGCACATACAATGCATATACATTTCATGAGTTTACTAGCCGTGGTTGATAAATTTATATAAGTAATTTAAGATCAATTAAATTACCAAATTATGAGTATGATATATTTTCAAGGATTTTAATTTTTGGTGGTTTCTTATGAAGCTTAACAATGAAAAACCTAGGAGTATCTAAAAACCATGGCATAAATATTACAACTTCATCCAAAAATTATGGTAGAAAGATTTGAAGTTGTTATCCATATGGCATTGTGTTGTGCAAAAGTTGTATAACAATCATTACAGAATAAGACTTGAACCAATCATATTACACAACAAAATTTTAAATATTAAAAAAAAATAATAAAACTCAATTTATAATGATAAACGACATAAAAACTACATTTTTTTAAGGTGAAATATACTCATTCAAAAAAATCTAATATATAGTCTCATTTAATATATATCTAAATGTGTAATAATACGATCCTTCTAATTATATCTAAATTTTTTTCATCTATTTAAATATATAAATATAATAATTTAAATAAAATCTAATAAATAATTACCCTTTTTAATTTT
Organism: Pinus taeda; assembly: GCA_000404065.3. NCBI lineage: Eukaryota > Viridiplantae > Streptophyta > Pinopsida > Pinales > Pinaceae > Pinus > Pinus taeda. Next base: position 155,078 of record APFE030511745.1, read on the forward strand.
AAAATATTCCTAAAATCTACCATCATTATATAAAAATTTATAAAAAAACAAGACTGTATCTCAGTTTACACGAGAAACAATGCGAACGCGTGCTTTCGTACGCGGACTTCTGTGTTGAGTTCCTTCCGTGAGGGAGACAAAATCAAGTTTGTTGAGATCCCGGTATTGCCTCTCCAGGTTGGTCGTCAAAGAGAAAAGTAGTAAAATAATTAAGTGGCCTCTAGCTTCATAAGACATTGAATATTAAAGACGTAAGTGGCTCTCGCTTTCAGTGCATATAATAAAAAAAGAATAGTGGCGTTCATTGTGACTGGAATGAGTCATCGTGAACCTGCGGTGCAAATGACCAATGTGACGTAATAGTGACCAATCGATGGATCAATACAATTTTCAGGACGATAACGATATGCGCAATAACTTCACAAACACACTTACAATGTATGAGATCGATGTTTATTAATAAAATTTCATATAAATATTTATATTTGCTAGAAAAGTCATGTAAGTTTAGGTATTATTGGACAAAATTTAATATAAATATTACTTGTAATTTGGGTGAAGCTTCAAAATTTGAGCATTTTAGAAATTTTTTAGTGATGTTGAATCTATTTATATCGTCAAAAATATCATTTAAAAAAAATTGAGAAACTCAATATTAACACTCTAAGATTAACTTTCAAAATTAAAATATATATAGAAAATAAACCATAAATTAAATGAAACTCCAAAAGATTTATTTTTATTCAAACTTTGATTACGAATTTGGAATAAAAATTACACATTAATGTAGAAAATTGTTTCTTATTAAAAAAAAATCTTTTAATAACTTAAAACCTTATTAAGAATTTTCCTTTTAATAAATTAAAACCTTAAAAACAAATTGATTCAGTCAAAATAAGATTGATTTATCTATTTACACATAAACACATTGTGAAAGTTTATTATAGTGAGACAAAAATATATTTTGTAAACTTACTTTATTGTTAATCATCCATCATTGCTCTAAACAATATGAGTATTTTTAAATAAAAATGATAAATCAATTTATATTTACTAATGCCAATTAATAA
>APFE030511754.1:0-13852 GCA_000404065.3 Pinus taeda
AGAACTTTTCAAGTACTTTCTCCACATACTTTTGTTGTGATAACCAAAGCTTACCATTTTTCCTATCTCTGTGTATCTCCATGCCCAAGATATGTTTTTCTGCTCCAAGATCCTTCATATCAAACGTCCTAGAGAGTTGAGCCTTTAACCTGTTGATCTCTTCCATGCTTTTGCTTGCAATAAGCATATCGTCAACATGCAAAGCTAAGATAATGAATATGCCATTGAAACTTTTGAAGTATACACAGTGATCATACTCACTTCTTACAAAGTTCTGGCTCACCATGAAGGAATCAAACTTCTTGTACCATTGTTTGGGAGACTGTCTCAGACCATACAATGATTTCCTGAGCTTGCAAACTAATCTTCTGCTACGACCTCGTACAAAACCTTCTGGTTGTTCCATATATATCTCTTCGTTCAAATCACCATGTAGAAAAGTTGTTTTAACATCTCACTGTTCTAACTCAAGATTAAGCAACGCAGTTAGTGCCAACACAGTACGAATAGAAACAAGTTTTACAAATGGAGAAAAAATTTCATGAAAGTCTATACCTTCAACCTGAGAATACCCTTTTGCTACCAGTCTCGCCTTATACCTTTCGATACTTCCATCAACTTTCTGTTTTAGCTTGAAGACCCATTTGCATCCAACAACACTTCTCCCTTCAGGAAGCTCTACAAGATCCCAGGTATTGTTCTTGGCTAAGGAGTCCATTTCTTCTTCCATAGCCTCTTTCCATTTTTTTCTATTTGTATCATCTACTGCTTCCTGATAACAAGAAGGTTCCCCATCTTTAGTAATCAAAGCAAAAGATGAAGCAGAATCTTCATACCTTTTTGGAATTTTCCTTTCCCTTGTAGACCTTCTTAGAGCAACTGGTTGCTGAACTGGTTCAGAAACTTGCACTGGTTCAGAAGCTTCAACGGCTTCCTTTGTGACTTCAACACCTTTTTCTCCAGAGTTTTCTCCTTCCTTTCGGCTTTCACCGAAAAATCTAGCCTCCAACTGAACTCGTTGATTTGGCGATACCTGTGTCTGTTCAATTCTTCAACAATTGATTTTAAAAGAGAGGATTCATCAAATGTTACATCTCTACTAATGACTATCTTTCGCAATGTAGGATCCCACAACCTATATCCTTTCACTGCATAGTCATACCCAACAAAGACATAACATTTTGACTTTGGATCTAATTTTGAACGCTGATTTTTAGGAATGAGAGAATAAGCATCACAACCAAATATCCTCAAATGTGAATAGTCACAAGACTGACCTGTCCAAACTTCTTCAGGACTTTTACAATCAATTGCTACTGAAGGTGAACTGTTAACTAGATAACAAGCAGTAGATATTGCTTCTGACCACAACTCCTTTTGCAAGTTAGCATTGCTGATCATGCTTCTGGCTCTTTCCATAAGAGTCTGATTCATACGCTCAACAACACCATTTTGCTGAGGTGTGTAAACAACAGTTTTGTGTCTAACAATTCCCTCATCCTTACAGTATTGTTCAAATTCAACTGAAGTGAACTCACCACCATTGTCAGTTCTTAAGAATTTAATAGATTTTCCTGTTCTTTTCTCTACCATTACTTTAAATTGTTTAAAGACATTTAATACATCAACTTTCCTTTTTAGCATATAGACCCAAAATTTCCAGGAGTAATCATCAATAAACGTTAGAAAATATAGTGCACCTCCATATGACACAACAGGGGAAGGCCCCCACAGATCAGAATGAATATAGTCTAAAACATCTTTACTATTATGATTTCCGACTTTAAATCTCTGTTTACACTGTTTTCCATACACACAATGTTTATAGAAATCTAAATTCAAGGATTTCAGACCGGGAAGAGATTTACATTTCATCAGTATCTGAAGACCTTTCTCGCTCATATGCCCCAATCACTGATGCCATAGACGAGTACCTGCTTCTTCCTTTTCTGACGCACTGCTTCACTGATTTGAGTACTTCCTTTTAACCTGTAAAGATTTCCGACCTTTTCTGCCTTCATAACCATAAGTGCTCCTTTAAAGACTTTCAAGATGCCATCCTGACCTGTAAACTTATAACCATCTGAATCCAAAAATCCCAAAGAAATCAATTTTTTCTTCAAATCAGGTACATGTCTAACACTAGTTAATGTTCTAACTGTGTTATCATGCATCTTAATCCTGATATCTCCCATCCCAATAGTCTGACATGACATATTGTTACCCATAAACACAGAACTACCGTTTACATTTTCATATGAGGTAAACCAATTTCTATGTGGGCACATGTGATGCAAAGCACCAGAGTCTAACAACCAACTATCTAAACCCTAAGAGATATTACATTCAGGTGAAGTTTCATCTATCATACACAATTCTTCAGCAGATAAAACTTCGTCTTTCATACCTGAATCAACCTGATTCGCTTCGTTCTTCGGGTTTTCGGATTCCTTTCATTTCCAACAGTACTTCTTCAAGTGTCCAACTTTATTGCAGTTCCAACAATTTGCCTTACACTTCTTTCCTTTCGATTTCGATCTCGAAGTCCCCCTTGGTTTTTCTCCTCTTTCCTTTGAGCGTCCTCTAGCTACCATGGCTTCTGATGCAGCTATTTTAGTGCTAGACTTCCTTTGTACTTCTTCAGACAGGAGAGCTCCCACGACTAATTCAAACTTCAAAGAATCAGCAGTTCTCAAGCTGATTGAAGTTACGAAATGATCCCATGATTCAGGTAGAGAACACAACAAAGTTATTGCTTTATCTTCTTCTTGTATTTTAACTTTCATATCTGTTAATTGACATATTAGTGTGTTAAAAACATTCAAATGTTCTGCAACGTTTGAACCTTCTTTCATTCGAGGACTATATAACTGTCTTTTCAGATAAATTCTATTGGTCAATGACTTTGTCATATAGAGATGTTAAAGTTTTTCCCACAATCCTGACGCCGTAGTCTCTTCAACAATGTTGAAGAGAACTTCATCCGCTAGGCATAGCCGGATGGTACTGAGAGCTCGGGCATCCAAGTCCTCCCAGTCTGAAGTAGTCATAGTTGCAGGTTTCTTAGTTGCCCCATCCAATGCCTTGTGCAACCCTTGTTGCGCAAGCAGATCCCTAACCTTTAGTTTCCAAAGAGCAAAATTGCTCTTTCCGGTGAATTTCTCCACCTCGAATTTTGCATTTGACATTTTTGCTATTTTCTATTTTTCCTCCTAGGGTTTCACTCTTTCAGTCTAGGATTTCAATCTTTAGTCTTTCAACTAGGGTTTATTTCCTTATTTCTCCAAAAAAAAATCAATTTAACTTTATAAAATCCTTTGAACAAGAATTTCCTTATTTCCTTTCTTTCAATTTTAAAAAAAATTGTCATTTTTCCCTTCAATTTACTCACATCCACCCTTTTATTTACTTTCTGAGGAAAAAAAAAATTCTGAGACAAAATATTTAATTTTTTTAAGAAAATACTCGGATCCACATTTGTTGATCAGGCTCTGGTAGCACACAGCGCAGAGTGTATTCTTCAGCATGCACTTCCTCTCTGGTCATGCCTCCTTCACGCAGAGTCAACGCATAGCAATCTACGCAGCAATCTTCTCAGCAGAACGCAGGTCTCAGCATGTTCATTCTACCTCTCAATGCCTTTCACGCACAACCCAACAGCCATACACACAGCACTCCTCTCGGTCATGACTCCTTCACACAAAGTCAACGCACAACAACCTACGCAGCAATCTTCTCAGCAGAACGCAGGTCTCAACATGTTCATTCTACCTCTCAACACCTTTCACGCATAGCCCAGCAGCCATACGCACAACACTCCACGCACGCAGGGACAAAAAACAAAGATTTCAATGCACGATTCAATCTGTGTGTTGTCTCACGCTCTAATCCAAAATAGACATTTCCACGCTCAGGAAAATTCAATGTAGGGTTCATACTCAGGCATATTTAATCTGCGTGCACTCCTCTCGGTCACGCCTCCTTCACGTAGAGTTCTTACTCACACGCAGCAGCCACCACACTTCACGAAAAAAAAAAAACGCCTTCAATGCACAACCTCTCCTTCCTTCAACGCCCAGGCTACCCTCGGAGCTCTAATACCATTTGTAGAAACACTAATTGAAATAATGAAGGAGAAAAATAGACAAGAAAGAAACACAAGAAAGTTTAACGGAATGACCAAGACTAGAAACTGAATAAATTGGAACTGAATGGATTAGAGTTTGTTATTCAACAATGATTCTCCGCACATTACATTTCATGGGCGTTTGATATTTTTATATCATGAATTGTTGTTACATAACTAACATATCGATATCAAACTGTCTAGTTATATTTACTCAAAGTTACTAATCGGTTGTCAAACTAACACCGTCGCGTAGTGATTTGACTGCTTAAGTCTACGAAGGCATACATACTCTACCCCCCTCTGGTTTTGAACCGTGACCTCTTAGGAGGAAAAACATACTCTTAACCATTAGGTCCACTCAAGCTATATCTACAAATGATAATCTATATGTTATTCCTTGTAAAAGAAAGGAAGTATAAACAGATTGGTATATTGTTTCTTATGACTATTAGGTAAACAAAAAGAAACCAAGTTGACTATTGAGAATAAATGCTCACAAGGGTAAAGAATATGCCATAAACCCTTTTTGTATTTTCATATAAAATTTGGCGAATAGACTTCTTTTGTGAGATATAATTCCTCTCTTCGGTAAAATTAACTCTCTATGTTGGCTGAGTTTCTGGATATTAAAAGAAAGAGTCGGTATTAAGAAGAACTTAGACTCAAGTAATGCAATACGAGGGAGACAAATCTCTGAAAATTAAAATAATATTCGTAATAACTAATTTTTGCATGTACCAGGATACATGACTTCCAAAATATGTTGAAAATAATTATAGAGGGTTTCGATGGTTAGTTTTCTGACGGTGAGCCAATGGATTCCTTGGAAAATAGTCCCTCTCCACGTTAATAAGTAACTACACCAGAGTCATGTGGAACCAAACTGAGGAAATGTATGTGGTTTTTTTCTGTAGCATCTATATAAGTAGATGATTAAAACAATAAAAATAATATAAACAAACATGTAGGTGAATATCTCAAAAGAAACTCAGAGATCCAACACCCTGCATTGTAGGTAAAAAAAAACAACGAATTCCTAAAATATGTGCAAGCAAAACACACAATACGGAACAGAGAATGTTTGTAGCCAATATATAAACATATAACACTGAGTGACAGAGAACAATGTCATATGCAGTTACCAAAAAAAATTGTTGTTACCACAGAGAAGAATCATGGATGGGTAAAGAATCCCAAGTAAGGCCAAGATAGAAGATTGCGAACAATATTACCCTCGAACGAGTCTAGGGGAAACCCATCAAACTCAGAACAAGATGGTAACTATTTAAGAAGGAAAATAACTTAACCATTTACCAACAATATAAAATGGAAAGAGTACAAAATGCATGAATCATAAATAATATTCTTGATATGAACTTGATAATCCCAGTCCATATAATTCCTTAAGAAAACAAATAGTTTCTTAACTAACAGGAAAGAGAACCTCTACTGTAAATACAATTTTTTAATCAAAACTTGAATACTAAGAATCCACATGAGTAAAATATATGTTGACTTCTGTAACAGTACCACATTTAAATACCCTAAAAAGTTACTTAGACCGTGATAGAAACATTCAAGGGGAGTAAAAGTAAAAGAAACCCCAAGAGGGATTTTTGTATGGTTGTTAAAATTCAACCAAAAATATACATAATCCATTTAAGTAATTGGGAGATATATTTGATGGCCCATCAACCTAATACTACATGCAGAGAGCCAGTAAACCATGCAAGTCAGGCTCCTAACCTAGAACAAGGAACATTTTGGAATTAATAGAGGACGGATTGAGCTGACCACTGGAAAATAAGAAGGAAAATCAAGAATCCTTCCAAACCTGCAAACAAATAAAGAGACATATTACAAATAATCTCAGAGCGTCCACCTGAAATACTTAACTTGGGAAATGTTAAAAGAGTAATACTTGTAAAGATTGAGAGAGGAACTATGTAGGGAAAGTTGAACCCTGACACCCTCAAGACCATTGAAAAATGTTAAAAGAGTAATACCTGTAAAGATGGAGAGAGGAACTATGTAGGGAAAGTTGAACCCTGACACCCTCAAGACCATTGAAAGCAAGAAAAATATTGAACACCTTGCCGAGCTACAAGATAACAAATAAAAAAATAAATTAATATTTACCTTTGTGGAAGGAATAACTTGCACCGTCGTTGAGTTACCATTGCCGAGAACGGCCATTGTGGCTATAGAATGATTACAATGAAATACTTCAGCAAAACCATAATGACACTAAACAACTGTGAACCAAGAAAAGCAGTAAGTGATCTTACCATTTAGACAAAGCTCACTGAAGAGGAAACCTAGCGAGACGTTGCAGTGTAGAACTTGATGGGAGGTAGAGGAACAATGCGTTCATGGGGCTGGAGGGAAGGACGGTTTCCCTTAACCGTCCTAGAGAAACCTGGACCACACTATTGAAACCCTAGCATCAGATGATGTGGATCACAACAAGTGTGAGTCGGTGCATAAATGGCAGCAGAATGGAGTAACAGAATGAACCACGAGCCAAAAATCCGCCTTATAACCAAATAAAATATGGACGGAATGAAATTACAAATTCAAAATTCAAATTTGAATTCCTTTAGTGCCTTTACTAAATTCAAAGTAAAACGGAGTTTGGAAAATGGTGGTAGACAAGGAAGCCAACGGAGGTTGCAGGAGGAGACGGGACAGGTCTGAAAGTGGTCGCAGATACATTGAATGTTGGAGCTTGCCGGAGGTAGGGTGATCCAGTTGCCGGAATATGCGTGGAGATGTATGGCTTTCATGCATATGTAGCATGCCTTCAGATCCACAAATGTCCTGTCACAGGTACTTAGCGCTCATTTATGTTTCTATAGGGTCTGAAATAAGAACTGTCGTATTGGATGTTAGTTTACAAATTACCTTTTTATAACGGTTATATTTGTTTTTATAAAAAGTGTGTGTTTTCATACTTAATATATATAATTTAAAGGAGAAAATTCTGATGATTCAAAGCCCAATAGAGGTTGCAAAAAGGATGTGAATGTTTACGAGGGGCCCACAATCTTTAAATACAAATTTTATTTGGAATGTTTCTTGGACCTTTAAAATGTCTATTTCATTCTCTGTAGTAAACCTCTCAATCACATATTAGTTAATGGTTCAAATGTACTCAAACCAAACCCATAAATGTTTGCGATTGTGGCAATAACAAAAAAAAATATCAAAAAAAAATATCTGAAAGCTCAGCCCTATAAAACTACAGTAAGGTTACCAAAGCATTAAGCCATTTTGAATCATTGCTATAGATTTGGATAATTTATTAAATTAACCAATTAACCTTTGGTTTTGAGAATGGCTAATGCCGTCGTTTATTTTACTCCCGTCTATGTTCTTTGGCATTTCATATATTATAAAATATATTAACAGATGATTGAGTGACCTTATTTGGCATTTCATATTATAACCGAATGCCTTTGTCGTGTTATGTTACTCCCGTCTGTGCTCGTTGGCATTTCATATGTTAACAGACGATTGAGTGACCTTATTTGGCATTTCATATTATAACCCAATCTCTTTATCCCTTACTGCATAATCAGATTGACATATGCTATGAATTCAAAATCCGTGTTTTTTAATGAATTACATTTAATATTTTTCGATCAATTTGTTTCTTTATTATGAAAGGAATTTAGAGCAGGTAACATCAATCAAATTAACTAAAGTAAAATATAATAATACTTGGTACTTTACTATTATCAAAATAAATATTTTACTGCTATCAAAACCTTTTGGTTGGTTAATTTTTTAGTTGAAAGATAGTTTTTCATATTAATTACAATTTTGTTGGTTAATCTTTTAGTTGAAAGATAGTTTTTCAATTTTTAAGCTTTTCCTATTAACTCTTCATATTAATTACAATTGGTAACATAAAATCAAAATTTTAGATTCATATGTTAAAATAGAAATAGTGTTTTGAAAATGATTGATATTAACTTTTCATATTAATTACAATCCGTAACATAAAATCAAAATTTTAGATTCATATGTTAAAATAAAAATAGTGTTTTGAAAATGATTTGTTTTCCTATGTATATACTTCAAACATTTTGAATTGTTGGGACTAATTTGTAGTAATATTTATGATCAGAAAATTACAATTTTATATGTAAATTTCTAATAATATTTATGATAAAAAAGTTACAATTTTATATGTTTTAGTTAGTTCAACTTTAATAGAAAGTTATGATGATTTTTGAAATAAGTTAGTAGCCATCCTGAGTTTTATTAGTCTTGTTTCCGACATTTACAAATTAAAAATGGTCATGTATACTTATTGATGAGAGATAAGATATCTCATCATAATAAACATAATAACTAAAAGTATATATATTATTAAAAAACATATAACAATTTTCTTAACTAAATTTTCTTTATTTAATTTGATAATTATGATAGTATTATAAAATGAAATAACAATTTTACTTTAAAATCTAAAATAAATTTTGAAATTATATAAATTTAAATCTCTCATAAATAAATTAGTGTATTGGTCCTCTCATGAGGTACTATATAAACCATGTGATTCAACATTCAAATTATCGCTAAATCAAACCAACCAAAAAGGCCCCATAAATTTGATAAAGATTTAATACTTTTTAAGAGTACGGCCTTTAATATCACCGAAGATCATTCAAAAGCCAGTGATATTGTTGCATCTCATGGGCTATTAGTGCCCACATTATATAAAATGGGGATGTTGGAAATAATAATCCCAACCACCTTCTTAAAAACACTAACAAACACCATGCTTGACCGTTAACTATTTCACCTACGCAATTTTGTTTCACCTTGTATGCAATTTTGTTTGTAGGCGTAAGGATTGAACTCAGAACAAGTCAGAAAAGAAGCATGAAAGGATTGAAGTCAGAACAGAAGTACAACGCTGACCATTCCGCAAAACAACAGAGAGTGAGTTTAGCGCATTTAACGAATTTTGGGCCCACACTCCATAACACAAGTTGAGAAAACCATTTATTATGTAGAATTTGACCATGCTGTGTATTAAGTATTTTCTCTGTCATGTACTAATGCCAAATTTGTATCAAAGATAAAGATAGGGTATCAAATAATGCTAGACAGGGTATCAAATAAAGGTAGACAGGGTATCAAATAAAGGTTAAAATTACATAAAGAGCAAATTCATTGGAACATTGCAAGTCGGTGCTATTATAGGTTGAACGCTTTCTACGTGATTTACTCTGACAATAGTATTGAGCTATTATCAAAACGAAGCAAATATTTTCAGACAGCAATAGAACAGAGGAAGCTCTGAAATTAGCGTGTTTACTAAATTATACATGGACAACATTCAAATAGGGCAGCAAGAAGACAGAGTCACAAATCTGAAACAGAATTGAGATGTATTTTCTTTGAATTTAAAGAAATTACCCTGGAATAAAAAATGGTCCTAATTCAAATTTTGGTTTTTTTTTATGTAAACACCAATGCAACCAAATACATAATCCTTTGACAAGCGCTAATGGGAAGTATAATGTTTTGGAAGTCAAATTATCAGGCAATTTCAAAGTGGTGAAAGTGATTCAAGAATCAAAAAGGCAAAGCTTCCCACTTGCTATCTCAACCCTAAAATCATCATCCAGCTGAAAATTTTCGTTCATACATTTTATCAAATAGTCTGTATGCATCCATCTTGATGGGATAGTCATGGTGATTTCACTAATCTGAAATAATTTCCAAATATAATCCAAATGAAGATATTCCCAGGGATTTGTTATGATTTGTCAATTTAATGCCCATATCAAGACTCATGCTAGAACTGGAATATTCTTGAGATTTATTAAAATACTCTAAGAAATTCAAAAACTGTCGTGACACATAGTTATGGAACTATAAACTCTTAGGCACAGAAAATAGGCATTCCAGCTTACAAATTTGTGTCTAAACCTGCATATAAAGTGGGCATTCGAGCCTACAAATTTGAGCTTAGCTGTTGAGCAGATGCGTAACTTTACATACTCATGCTGTGACAATTCATGATGAATTTAGGAGTGACCCCACCCTGAATACTATGCTAATTTCGGGGTTGTTACAGGCTGATTTCAAATTTTGATAGCTGCACAGATTTTAAAATTGATTTTTTCCACCACAAAAACATGCCAGTATACCATATCAATAGTCCTAAATTTTTTTATGGAAAATTCCATCCAATGTGGATCGAATCATGTCAGTTGGTGTATTGTTCAATCACAAGAAATGAATGTTTAGGATTTGAAATTCAGTTGTTTACAATGTTCAAAAATGACCATCATATGTTTAACATCATGGCATCGTATCACAAGATTCTCAAGGCAAAATTCATGTGAAAATAAGCTGATAAACAGAAAATATACCTACCTTTCAGAGAATTATACATCGTTAATTACGGGTAGATTATCACCATCCACGAGTTCATAAAGTGTGACCACAACTAGAGAGAAAGAATTCAGAATTTATAGCCGATGAGGATGTAGGAAAACATGCACCTCAACTACCCTTCATAAAGAAAACAAATCATTCACAAAAACTCTAAGACAGTGATTCAGCAGGCCAAAGAAAATTTGGTGGGTGACGTCAGGCTTAGGAAGCAGAACATCCAGATGAAATCTACATCAATCCACAATATTAATATGCGAAAAGTGTGTTCAATGTGAAAACATCTCTAGGATTGTGAGAATAAACTATATGGCCTTGAATTTTTTTTCTATTCCTTAGACTTAGATGTTGCAGTCATTTTTGTTCTCTACAACCCATCATCACTGGACTACATCATAAACTGATGCCTCCAAACTCACTATTTGGAGACAGTACCAAAAATTTACGAAATAATATAAGCAAAACAAATTGAGAGACATTTAGACCTTTCATATTTGAAGGCGGTCTTGATAGATAGTTTGTTCACTTATTTATCTGAGATCCTTCTCCGGATGAGATTAAAGGATGAGAATCTACATGTTCATAACCACTTATCGAATTTTACGGACTTTCACATCTACTAACTGTATCAACCAATGCACATTGGAATAAAATTTTTGTATTTATTTTTTCCAAACAAAATTGAAAATTTTAGAAATAGGAAAGTGATGTTTCTGTTATTTTATGCTTAACAATATTCATAAATAGTATTTTAAAATAATTCCCTAATCTCATTTAGAGCATGTACCAATTCTGATGATGCTTTCCAACTTCTACCTTCATTCCATTTTTATAAAGTCCTCACAGCCGTAAAAATTCACATAAATGCCCATTCACGAAAAGGAAATAGTATACAAAGCTAAGTGACTGTCAAATAAAGAAGTCAAAGCATGGGTAGGTAAAAAAAAAGCTTAAGAAGTAGAGGTTGGTTGCGTTAATGCTACAACATCATAAATACCATGTAGGAATATTCTATGCATTCTTTTCTGTTTTTTTTACAGATTAGTTGTAACTCAGTCGAATTATGTAATGATGGAAGGTGTTTAGCTAACTTGACCTAATATAATACAGAAAAGACGGAAATGGTTGGTTGTATTGCTCACTATGTATCTAGAGACAGAGCATCGCTAGTATGAGATATCTTTATCTAGCCACTGTGCAACCAGGTTCCTTCAATTATCAATCAAAAGAGAATTTGCTATTGTGGAATGAGTTGTTCAATGTATAAAATATACTCACTGCCAATAAATTTCTTTTAAAAGAAAGAAGCCACAATAGGTGGACTGTGGAAAAAAACAAAAAAAAAAGTTTAATACCCATAACTCTAAAATTTGGGTTTCTATTTTGAAAACGATTAACGCGGTATCCAAACATGATAATGACTCATTATTTTGAACGGTATGCTTTACGCTTTAGCTAACCTTATGACCTTGACAATCTGAAGATAAACCATTCATCCTCATTTCCAATGTTTTCATGTCGATAACTGTGACTTAGTGTAATCGTAAAACAAGATGTTAGTAAGGGCATATAGCTAGACATAGCTCAAGGATCTTTTCTTCCAGGAAAATACAAGCAAAGAATCCGATGATGTTGATTTTGAGATCCCAAAACTCAGGGATCAAACTCAAAATTTGGCAGACTTAGGTTACTCAGTGTGCATTCCTCTCGGAGGTATCTTCCCAGTTATTGGTTGTGGTATATTTCTGTTGCAAATATTTCACAGAATATCTAACCAATTTCAATTGAAGAAAATGCATGCAACTCAAGAATGAAATATCAGCAATAAATTAATCCTAATGAAAATCAGACATTTAATCAAACAAACTACTCCAAATATGTACAATTTTTCCACTAAGACTAAAATATACTGCCATGTGGTTTATATATATACTGCAATTTGTTTAATTAATGCATAGAATCACCATCCGATGCACAAGACCACTGACGAGATATACTAAACCTCCATACCAGGCAAAAACTACATTACAATCTAAAATTGCACATTATCATTCATCAAAAAAAAATACGTAACAAAATTGGGCCAATAGCTCAGTGGAAATAGTATGAAATACACAAACGTTGTGCATGCGTAAGGGCAGGAATATTGCAGAGGAGCACACTACTAATAACTTGGGGGAACTGTTGCAGCAACAAAAATCTTCCATCTCCAGAATTGAAACAAATGTTGCCAATATATTTTAGGACAGTTTAACTACACTGCCATGCGGAAGTTCAGCGATAATCGACCAAATTGTGGACAAAACATGACCTCTAACAACAAAATTAAACTGTAAATAACGATAATATAGGAAACAATGAAATCCATGCACGTTAAATTCTATCGATGCTTATGAGGAAAGCATGAACAGAAACCAATCTCATTCGTGCCATGAAATTAAAAGCGAAATTAAGAAAACAACAATTGACTGTACCATGTATAATAAATCTGAGCAATAATAAAGAAACCCTTGCACATATTAAAAATCTATCGAGAATTGAAATAAAAAAACGCAGATCGTTTGTACCAGGCAATATTAATTGTCGTAGCCCAACGATAATTTTTTATTTTTTTATTTTTTGTTTATTTATTTTATTATTATTATTTATTATTTTTTAGATTTATTTTTATTTATTTATCTTATCTTATTCTTATTCTTATTTTATTTTTATTTTTTTTCGTTAAAAGATTTAGATCGAATTTTTCTACATTAAAATGTCTATAGGCCTAAGAGTTGAACCATTCTCTGATACCATATGTAATAGCCCTGAAATAACAACTCATAATTAATTAGATTAATTAAGCGATTTATAATCAACAAGCAATTTATCAACTAGTTAACATCAATTTCAAAAATATATGGGTAGAGAGACAACTTACTTGTGGAATGCTAGTTGAACGCTAGTTGAATTCTGTTACCTGCACCAAAGTCTTGGGGACGACTCGCCACCCAATCGTAGGCTCAATTGCACAAAATCTTGCTACAATGGGCCACCACCGAGCCCTCAATCAACGTACTACTGCGAGGGTATCCTTTGTCTCACAACACTATCCTCCCAAGAGGATGGATGATGGAATGCCTCTCACCTTCCTCCCCATCTATTAAATAGAGCAAACATTGGAAGGGGAACCACATGCACACTCTCCATGTGTCAACATGCAACTTTACTGCTTTCTTGTTTTATTCTTTTGTTTTTACTTTTTGATAGCTTTATTGATTTTTACTATTTTTCATTTATTCTTATTTATATTTATTTAGTGCATGT
>APFE030511754.1:33237-51635 GCA_000404065.3 Pinus taeda
TTCATGCATGTTAGACTTCAGCTCACATATTCAAATGCTTGAACTTGTACTTCTGTTCGGGTCGAGATGGAGCGCAAGACCCTGGATTGTGTCTGTTGTAATCCAGGCGTGATTCTTGATACATGACTCATTCACTGGATGGTTGCGACCATACCTGAGTGAATTCATTGATCCTAACCAGATGGCTGCGTCCATACTACGGATCTAGATTATCATGTACTCTCTTATGGATGGTTGAGACCATACCACGTACATCATGTATTTGAACTATAAATTGTATCTCTCAATGCAGATTCTCGGCGGCAACTATATGTGTTCTTGTAAAGCATTTCACCCCTCTCTCTCTCTCGGGCCTCATGCTTTAGGGGGCATCTGTTACACAGTAATTTGTCACCATTGGTCACCGTCCCTGTTACCCCTGTTTTTGTACATTGGACGATACATTCCGGGACCTGTGAGCAGTGACATAGCCTAAAAATACTTGCATTATGTTCCCCTGAGTATGTACTTCATGTTCCCTAAAGACACCTTCTGCAAATTATCCCTGAAAAGTGCCCTTTTTTCCATTGGTGCAGGTACACAGTGTCTTATCCGCGCCAATCACTGAGATCCTCAAAAAGGGGCGCGCCCATTGGCGCTCTGTCCTAGAACAACACTCGTGCCAACTAAGTTTGGTAATGATTTTTGGAAAACGCGCACCCATATGGTTTTTCCTTTCAGACCATGAAGTCTTTTGAGGGAAAAAATCCATCTGATAGAGGTCGAGAGTCATCATCTATCCTTGACATCTATCCTCAGTAGCTTATGTCGATCCATAATGGGCGTCCTAGTGCATTGAATCTTCCTCACTTCTCCATTTATAAAAGTTTGTCCTCATGCATTAGACAAGCTGGTTCTGGAGTAATGCTAGTTGTGATTATGCTTGTCTGGAGTGATAGTAAGAGTCTTGAAGCATAGGGAGGTTATGCTGCCAGAATCCTGAGAGAGAGAAGGTCTATTTGCAAGGCATACATAGCTGCTCGCCCAGCTAGAGAATAGGTTCAACGTCAGAACCTTGGTTGTATCTTTCTCTGCCTATTATTCATTAATAAACGACTGCTATTATGGTTCCAATCTCATTGCCTATTATGATGTTTGATTTGTTTCCTTTCTGACTGAAATATAGTTGTACTTTGGTGGATTTTATGCTTGTAGTTGTCTCGTTCTTTGCATGTGCAGGTGTCCGTTCGCGAGGATCGCTAGGATTGTGACCTGCTGAAGCAAGGGAGCCGGAGGGTCAACTCTACTTCGACATTTGCGTTGGATTCCAGGTTGGTCTTCGTAATCCACCTTTTAGTATACAACTAGGAACTTGCATAGAAGCGTGAATTGATTGTTGCTAGACTCATTTTGGGCTAGTGGGATCGCCTCTGTCCGCAGAGGGGATTTACCTGTTTAACACCAGGGAATATTAATTGTCGTAGCCCAACGATAATTTTTTATTTGTTTGTTTATTTATTTTATTTTATTTATTTATTTTTATTATTATTATTATTATTATTATATTATTATTTTAGATTTTATTTATTTATTTATTATTATTATTATTATTATTATTATTATTTTGTTTTTTTTCATTAAAAGATTTAGATCGAATTTTTCTACATTAAAATGTCTATAGGCCTAAGACTTGAACCATTCTCTGATACCATATGTAATAGCCCCGAAATAACAACACATAATTAATTAGATTAATTAAGCGATTTATAATCAACAAGCAATTTATCAACTAGTTAACATGAATTTCAAAAATATATGGGTAGAGAGACAACTTACTTGTGGAATTCTAGTTGAACGCTAGTTGAATTCTGTTACCTGCAACAAAGTCTTGGGGACGACTCTCCACCCAATCGTAGGCTCAATTGCACAGGATCTTGCTACAATTGGCCACCACCGAGCCCTTAATCAACGTACTACTGCCATGGTATCCTTTGTCTCACAACACTATCCTCCCATGAGGATGGATGATGGAATGTCTCTCGCCTTCCTCCCCATCTATTAAATAGAGCAAACATTGGAAGGGGAACCACATGCACACACCCCATGTGTCAACATGCAACTTTACTGCTTTCTTGGTTTATTCTTTTGTTTTTACTTTTTGATAGCTTTACTGATTTTTACTATTTTTCATTTATTGTTATTTATATTTATTTAGAGCATGTAATTAATTTATTAATTTATTAATTATTTACTATTACTATTTATTTATTTATTGTTTATTATTTATTTAATATTATATTATATTATTTATTATTTATTATTTATTATTATGGGACACTATAAAAAACCCAAGGGATTTGACTCAACCGTAGGAGTAATATTCTAACCGTGTGAAAAAAATTATACCCTTGAAATATGTACCCTTATATTAATGGAACCAAGGGATTGTTACTATAAACCCAAGGGAATAGTAAAGGTAAGGCATATTATAAATCTTTTATATATAAATCGTAGGAAATGTATTGTAAAACCCTAAATAAACATGGTTAACCACGGTCCATGATGACAAATATTTATACTGAGACAATCTTTTTCACAATCCAACGTTGGACACAAAAATTGGGCAGTCCCTATCAAATGTAACATTAGAGTACTTTTCAAAAATAATTGTATGAATTGTGGAATATGTGGCAACTTTGAACTAGGGGAAAATAAGATATCTTCAATACCAAAGAGCAACATTAACCAACCCAACCTCAACCTACAAATTACATGTTAGCATTATGCAGTCTCCACGACATAGAAACAATTTATGCTCTAGCACATCATCATCATTTTCACCTATTTATGCTCTTCTACTTCATTCCATAACACATCTTGCAACATGACAATGTGATGATTTAAGAATTTTTCGATTGTGCAAATTAACGAGATTATTCATTGCTAACAAGTGTCATGAACAATCAAATAAACTCCTTTCCTATCGATCCAAGAAAATATCGACACACATCATAGGAATATCCAAATCAATAAGAAAAAGCCTCTATATTTATAATATTGGTTAAAAGATTGTGAAAATATGTTTGTCGCAGATCGCCTCCTTGCTTGCTATAAATTTTGTCCACAGTCACAACAATGTTGAAGCTTTTCCACAAAAATTTCTCTGTTATCCTACCTTCATGCAGGGGTTTATCCTTAATAGGAGGTAGTTTCCCAAGGCCCCCCACAAGAATGAGGAACCTACTACCAAAAGGATAATCTTTATTTTTAGGAAAGGCTTCCCGCAAACGAGAATATATCTGTATGAATATCCTTGGACCTATAAAGATCATATCATCAATCAAAAAATATCAAATGTGCCTCATTGCTTCTTGAAACACTATGAGATCCTTCCCGACTGACAGTTTCATATCTTTCATAGGAATTTTCAAAGCAGAATGTATTATGTTTCCACATATGTTAAATCCAACTATACTAGTCAGAGCCAACAATAACAATGGACTTTTATCAGACCTCGTGCTTCAACTTATGACTCCAAAAACCTTCTTAGAGATTACAGAGCTCTTTTTATACAATCCCATGGTCTGTGGGCCATGGGTAGATCTTCATAGCTGTCTTTACTTTACAAAAATAAGGGCGGAAAACCCTTTATGACGCATGACACCTTCACGCTCCGCGGCCACAAAATGCGAAGACTATACAACTTTATTACAAAATTCGACCCAAAACATGGTGTTTTAGCCCCAAAATTGTCCTTGGGGGATCCCGTTCCCAACACGAGTTTACAAGCAAGCATGATATGATTGGAAATAAGGTTTAGGAGCTCCATTGTTGTATAGAATACAGTTCCATGGGCCCATAACCCACAAGATTCCAGAGGTGAGTGCTTAAGCTCACAAAATTCAAGAACCATCAAAGTTTGAAATACGCAGACCCAAAAATTGTTTTGTGTCACTTATAAAAGTAAGAGGATGCTGATCGAGTGATGTGAGAGTGTGGGAAAGCTCTTAGTGTGACTATTATCTCACCTATGAGATGCATCACCATTTCCATTTATTTCCTTTAATATTTTGTCTTGGTATTAGAGCGGGAGGTAAGAAAAGATTAGAGGTTTGATTGACAGGTGTGTGGTGTGTATGTGAAATGGTCTTGTTGTTTTGTGAGGAAGTGGAGATGGAAGTTAGTGTGATTGCACATGGATCTATGCAAATTTATAATGAACCATGCTGAAATTGTTGTCTATTGTAATCTATCTCAGTACAAACTTGTGTGAACATTGGGTCATGTTGTATCACTTCGAATTCGGGTTGGATTTTTGAACACTCAAGGTCTCCAAATCTACGATACCCTCTTAATTGACAACGAGATCAAAAGATAAAGAGTCGTATATTATGTCAATTATTGTCTATTGAAAATTATGTGGACTGTGGCATTGAAGTTGTTGTCAATACAAGAATGTTGGAGATGTTGCAATGTGAACGAGCATCAGACTATTAAGAATGATACACTAAGAAACACTGTTGTGTGGGATTCTATGTAAGCTACATGCGTCTAAATTGAGTTAGCTAAGGATTGTTCAAGTCATGAAAGCTATGGGATTACTGCATGTGAGACTATGTTGAGGTGTTGTAAGTTGCATGAATGAGAAAAGGATTTGATTGATATGTATCTCGAGTGAGTTACAAGAGAGTTATACTTAAAGAGGACTTCTATCTTGATGATTCTATCCCATTCCAAATATTTAGATTTGGAAAATTATTTTCGTAATTGAAACTCATATATTTTGAAGTCGAATTTGGATATGGGGAAGAATATTATATGGTTAACTGGAATTTGGAATTATGTAGAAGGTACTATATCTTTCTTGTTGTCGATGTGATCGAAATAGACTAGATCAACTGTTTTTGGAATTGATGATGGGCAGGTATTCATCCACATATCTCTTATTGATCTCATCAACAACAAAGGAGGTGGCAACATCCTAGGGCCTCGAGAAGGTAATTTTTTGGGGAATTATTTCTTATTAAAGACGTGCTTAACGAATAACTCTTTGGAAAATCCTTATTTAACTAAACCAAACAAGTTAGACAAGTCCAATTATATGAATTGTAAGTTCAATATTCATACCTTGATGGAAGGAAGAAATGTTTGGCCCATTGTATGTAGACGTGAATCCAAACTTGAAGTCCTCACAAAGGTTCATAATTAGGAGCCCCATGAGAGAAAATAAAAGTTGATTCTAAAAATGTTCGTGAAGGACAATATTAATTTTCATATCGGAGACTACAAAAAATTCAGGGAGAGATAGAATACCCTTAAAGGTTTGTATAAAACAACCAATGCAAACTGATTTTAAATCTTAAAAGATCAATTTCTTTCAATTAAAATAGAGGAGAATGAGAATGTAATAGTTTTATTTCTAGAATTAGATATTTGAAAGAAAAACTGGGTGATATTGGAGAAAAAATCTTAAGCAAACATATGGTAACTATAGCGTTGAACAATATTTTAGAATAATATTATATGTTTATTACATGTCTCTTTGTAACATGAGAAACATCACCTATATTTGACGACCTCACCATATTCTTTGGCAAGAAGAAGATCAACGAAGGAAAAATATTAATTGTAGGCCTCATTATTTAGGCTTTGCAATGATAGCAAAAGGAAAGCATCGTTCGAAAAGAAATCCATGGGAAGCAAATAAGGAGAAGGAAATAAAAGATATGTAAATCCACCATGTTCAAAGCCACATCAAACTATGACACAACTAAATTTGGATGTTAATATTAAAAAGAATGATGCATGTTCTTATTGTCACAAGTTTCAATGTTATTCAAAATGAATTGATGCATGTTCTTATTGTCACAAGTTTCAATGTTATTCAAAATGAATTTACGTGACTCCAAACATAGAAATAAAGGGAATATTGGAAATTTTTTTGATAAAGGAAAAACAACGTATTATGAATTCAAGAATGTGGACCTGACTCCAAATATAGAAATAAAGGGAATATTGGAAATTTTCTTGATAAAGGAGAAACAACGTATTATGAATTCAAGAATGTGGTAATATATATCTTGTGGATGATTACTCACATCAAATCAAAGGATGTGGTGTTGTAGATGTAACAATACAAAATGGTTGTGTTAAACAAATTTAAAATGTTTTGTATTGGCTATTTTAATCTCAGTTTTTACCATAATAAATTAAGATTTGAATATATAATTTGTAAGAGAAAGAGTCATTAAGTATTGGTATCTACAACGATGACAACCCGATCAATTAAGTTGTTGGCATAAGTTGATCAACGTCTTTCTCCAACATTCATATGCCATTAGATATTATTATAAGCATAAATTTAGGTAATTTGTATGATTTTTTTTGCCATATAAGATGTATCTCTATCTACTATTAGTTTGATTTATAGAAATACGTTAAATCACATGTTAAGTGAAATTTTAATTTAAATTCAATTAATTTCAAAATAATATATTTATTAATTTAAAATAAAATTTTAAAATGTATTTATCATAGGCATTTTGTAATCTAAATAATAAATTATAAAATTCAATATGAATTGAATTGTAATTTCTTATTGTAGATTTACTGCTCTATTAATTTAGAGTAAGTAATTGCAGGGTTTGAATGTAAATATTTTGAAACATAGATATATGAGGTAATGAAAAAATTTGTAAATAAAAATTAAAAAGTGTAAACGATTAATGCATTTTGAAATGAAAAAAATTAATTATAAAATGATAATTATTATCTCTAAAAGCTACTATTAATTAATAAAAATAAAAAATATTTAATTATTTACAAAATAAAATAAAATAATATACCCAAGCATTCGATCTACAATATTATCAAAATTTAAATTAATTTCTAGACTAATTAATATTCACTTTAATATAAGTTTAATGCACCTCGTTATAATGATAGCGGACCCAACTTAACTCCACCTTGTTATAATGATAGCGGACCCAACTTAACTCCATCTCAAAGATAGATATAAGAAACTACCCGAAACAACCTAGCTGGCCCATTGTACGAATAAGTCATAAAGGAGGTCTTTAACGAGGTGGAGGAATTGTCTGGATGGTCAAAAGTAGTCTGAATCTAGGCAAAAGTATTTCAAAAATTCTTGTAGAGACAGTGCTTGAATGGTGTTTTTGATGGTGGAATAGGATTCAGCACCATCAAAAACGTCTAGGACATCTAAAATTTTGAAGTTTAACAACTATAATTTAAATTTACAAAAAAAAGTTGCCGAATTTTCTCTAAATATACCCAAAATTTCCATAACTTTCTGAACAATTCCTATGCTAGTTAGACTATGGCAGTCATAAAAAATTAAGCCTTTAAAAAAATGATGTCATTGCCTATTGTACTCTTATCTCATAAAAGATTAAGGTTATGAACTCATTAATCATTGCCAGAAAGAAAAATGTATGGACGATTTTGTTGCTCAAAGTGTCCCTGGTCAGGGACAGTTTTTTCCCAAGAATTAGGAGAGGATTGCATTCCGAATGTAAATGCAGCAAGCATTGGATCGGTGTTTGGTCGTCGTTGGGAAAATTGTAGAATATAGCGGGTACTGCATTGTTATGTCATCAATTGTAAAATATGGCAAGCACGGCATTTTTACGTCGTCAATACGAAAGAGTTCGTCTGCTGCGCGGATGGGTGCTATATTGCTCTTGTTTAGCCAATGACGTGTTTAAACTATAATTATCAAATTTGAATTTGATAAAAAATTTGACTATATAAAATTTAATAGGGAAAAAAAAAATCTAGAGTATACATCTTATATATATTATCATATTATTATTATTATTTTCAAAATTTTATAAAATTAAAATGAATCTTTCCTATAATAATAATTTTTATCTATTTAAGATAATATATTATTAGTATTGCCAATTGAAAAAACATGTAAATAAAATATATTAATATAAATAACAAAAATTCACAATGGATTTTGAATGTAAAAAATGAAATATCGGATATTTAAATAATCTCCCTGAACTAAAAAGATTACTGGTTGTCATTAAAATCCAAATTTATTCAATAATAACTTGGTAGATTAATTTTTGTCATCAAGCACAAAAAATAAACACTTTAATTGAATTTCAAATTAAAACCCTAATAACTAATTTAGATAATCACTGTTACTTAAAACTATAATTTGAAATTTTTACAGTTTTTAAAATATAAAACTTATTTTTTTAATTAAAAAACAACATTTTCAATAAAGAATTTACTATTTTATAACTGAAAATTTCAATAATATTTTTTAATATATAAATTATCAGTGATACTTGTGACTGTTTTGATAAAATGGATGTTTCTATATATATAAATGTTTTTGTTGGATTGATGTTCCCGTGAGATAAATGTTTCTCTATATATTACGATTATATATAAATGTTCCCGTAGGATAGATGTTTCTGTATAATGGCTACTTGATTATTGACCAGAGGAAAATCAAATATTGCTCCTGAACCGAAGCGAAACAATGATAAAATTATATTCCGATGGCTGCTTGCTTATTAAGCACAGGTAATTCAAATATTGCAACAGAGCATTGTACCCTCTGCTCAGCTGTTCAGAATAACAACCCGCAGTGGAGAAATTAACTTAATTGATTTCTTTAACAAAAACTTCCGTATCTTATCGAAATTAACGTATTAAATCAGCGAATTTCCGAACATTTTTGCCAAGACGGCCGAACTTGGTAACCATGCTTCAAACCACAGAAACGTCTAGACAACGGCGAAGTCCCCAGTCAAACGCGTTTTCACAATTTAGCGGAACGGCGAAGCAGGTATATGTGTTGCAATAAAATATTAGATAACATTCGCAATTTCGCAGCACCGGCCAGAAAAACAGGAATTGTAGGAGGGGAGTCGAGATGAACAGAGAGGCTTTGAATGTGTGCAGCGCTTTCACTGACCTGTGAAATAAATTTGTCAAAGGTCCATCTAAAATTAAGAAAAAAGCTCGCCGACCAAGGTAACAATGATCGTTCTCATGTAAAACACTTTGCTTCCACTAATTAGTCCGAAAGGTGTATCGTTCCCAATATATATGACTACGTAAAACACTTCGCTTCAACTAATTAGTGGTGCCGAAGGCTACCAAAATCAATTAACTCAATCACTACAATGCGCGAGTAGAGGTCATCAAAATCTCCAATAATTTCCATCAGCTATAACAATTAAAACATAAAGCTCCAATTTACGGAATCTAGGAGAAAGATAAAATATATCACCGTCCCCAGTGAGCGCAGCAATATACAGGACGTGTATATCAATTCTATACATCGGAAACAATTAGAAGTGGGAAGCAATCCTCGTACCCTTGGTTAGTGTGGAATACTGGCTATTGTACTATCGGAGTAATAACCACTTTAAAAGCGTGACATTCTATTATCGCGTCGGCTTCGTTGCCTCTGCGTTACTCTTCGACGGGTTAGTTTTGAAGCAGGTGACAATGGGCTAAAATTGTTGTCCTTCAAATGTCTGGCTGAATTGCCAATTTGCTGGAGCGACGTTATAGGATGTGATGGTTCTCCCATCGCTAACGGTGACCTGGAAGGAGAGAGTCTGCCCATTCAAATATGAGTTGCTCTGCCAATTCTGTCCCTAGTTGCGGGACATTGCTTGCCAGCCAGTGTTGGAACCTTTGATGGAAACCGCCTGCACATCGCCTGCACCTCCTACGGTTGTAATGTGTACCAAATTGAAATAGGAGTGGCCATTGATCGTGAATCGAACTCCACCTTTCCTCACGCATGGTATTCTGCATACATAAATATGGACCTTGCCGTTTATGATTTCATCCCAATTAAAGTCAAGTTGGGAATGAATTCTAGGGATTGAAGAATAGGAATATAGTGTTGAGAGACTAATTAGGGTAATAATTAATTAATTAATTACCTTCTGAAGATGATTGGAACAATGCCACTTCTGTATATGGCGATCTGTTGAAACGCAGGCTAAGCCATGTCGAAGTGTTGGAGAGGTGGATTGCACCATCCTCCATTGTCGTTGGGAAGATCAGAGTTAGGGGGGCAGAGGTTAGTAGCAGTAATTGTCACAGTGCCCGGTAGACACCACTGAGGGTCGGAGTGGTGGTCGCATTTCATTTCGTAACAGGCTTCGCAAGTCCCGCCATTGTTGAAAAGCGCGGTGCTCAGAGCTGCAGTGTTTGTTCCATAGTATAACTCCCTGAGGAATCGGGCGCTCCGCACGACAGCGGGCGGCCCACACGATGGGCGAAGACGTGGTTCACTCGACAGCAGGTACGACTCGGGCGCAGCACCGGGCAAGACCGCACATTCACTAACCGGTTGGGGGACGAAACAGGGATCACCAACACGGGACCAGACAGCAACAAACGGTGCACAAGTCCACGAGCAGAACGGGGTTGGAACGAGTCAGGCAGCATAGCTGCCGACCCATGAACAAACGGGACACGCGATGGACGAAGTGGCTGTGGCATGCTGTGGGCAATGCGCGAGGCGCACGCCCGTCCAACAGTTCGGGCAAACCAATGAATCGAACACACATACAGCTCCACAGGCGAACGGGTCAGCGAACGTTCAACATAACAGTTAGGCGACAGTTTGGACTTGTGGGCAACACGACAGAACAACGGGTGCACCCGAACGAACCCGGGTCCGTTCATCACCAAACGGGCGACGCGGCAGTGCAGCAAGGCGATAGAGCGAACGATCCAAGGGATGGAAGGACGCGCGGGTAGTAGGCGAGCACATAAGCCGAGTGGACATATACCTTGGCGTTGGTCGGCTTTGTAAACAAAGGCCGACCCGCCAAGTATATTAGTCACGACGGCTCGAAACAATAAAACATGCGTCGACTTGTGTTAAGGGGCGGATGTTTACACAATTCGGGGGTCGGCTTACCACCGACACCCCTCTCCCAAGATGAGCGTGGAAGCATATAAATATGGCAGAGCGTGAAGCATTTGGGACATCACTCAACCAACAAAGTCTTCCCTTCGAACAACAAGCACAAGGTCGAGTGCGCAATCACTTAGCGCAGATGTGATTGACGGTGGCTCGGTTTGGGTAGACGACGAGGTCGAATGATAAGGCAAACTATGTATTAAAGTCGGTCTTGGCGAGTCGCACGGTTATGTGCGCAGTCAATATAAAGGAACAACGTGTGGGTACAGGTCTGTCGAGAAGGATCTTAAGGTGAAGGCCGTGGGTTCTACGCCCGGCTCACCCTCCAATTATAAACAGAGTTGTAGACGTATATAAACGCCGGTCTTGGCGCAATCGCACGAAGTGCGCACTCGGTATAAAGGGGAGGGCATATGGTATAAGTCTGTTGTATTGTTATATCGTGTAGGCCGCAGGTTATACACCCGGTTCACGATCATTGTAACCAGAGTTGTTGTGTGGCCGTGGGATCTTTGCTCGGCACACGAACGTTTATAAATTGACTTAATAAAAGACTCGAGCGGACTCTTCAGGAGTTGCCCCTCCCAACAGATTATGTGTCAATGTTTTGTATGAGATTTGGCATTGAATTATAATTGTTGGTGAAAGTTTTATAATACGGTTATAAGGAATTGCAATTTATAATTGAACGCAGAAATTATAATTGGGTTGTTAAATTATAAAGTTAATGGTTCGGTTATAAGGATAATACTTGTGCAGCGAAGCGGAACAAGTATCGTGAAGGCGTAGTCCATATACACTCAAATAGAGCGTACGGTGGTGCCGCACCCGCCCAATAGAAAAAAAAATAGAATGGGGGCGTGACAGTTGGTATCAGATTTCGGTCTCGAGCTGGTAGAGCAGAGTCGCTCGACAAGACTTACAAGTGAAGTGGAGAAGCAGTGGATGGTCGGAACCAGGTCACAAAAGAACAAAGAAATGGCAGCCAATTCTCAATCTGGGTCTAACCATGCGGTGAAGGACATGGTGAGGGAGGTGACTCCTGAATTTGTTGACAAAGTGTTTGAGAGGATGGAGTCCTTAGAAAATTCTTGGAACCAAGAGGTGGGTTCGCTTAACAAAGAACGAGAAACCATCTCAAAGGTCAAGGAGGAACTTGAGGAGCTCCGAACGCAGCATGACGAACTTAAGACACAATACGAGTACACTGATTTCTTGTGTACCCAGCTTGAAGAAAGAGTAAAGGAAGTCGAGGAGTCAAGGGACCAAGGGTTAGCAGAGATTGGGAACCTGAAGGGGACTCTCGACAAATCAAACAAGGCTCTTGAAGAAGCCCAGGATGAGATTGCAGTGTTAAAAAGGGCCGTGAGGCACAACTCAGGTGGAGGAGTGCCCCATGTGAAGGTCAAAGAACCAGAATCTTACGATGGGACAAGGAGCATGAAAATTCTTGGTAATTTCTTATGGGACATGGAGCAGTATTTGGAACGGCTGAACTTATCCAAAGGTGAAGCGCAAGTCAAGATGGCGGCTCAGTTTCTAACTAATGATGCCAAGATGTGGTGGAGAAGGAGGGCCGATCATATTACTAACGGTAGTGCTGATGACATTACCTCCTGGGACGACATGAAGAAAGCCTTGCAGTCACACTTCAGTCCTCAGGATGAAACGTGGGAGGCAAGGACCAAAATTAAGTTTATCAAACAAACGGGGAGCTTGCAAACCAACCAGCAAGAATATTCGAGCGCGGTGTTGGAACTTCCTGATATGGCCGAAAAGGACAAAGTTTTCAACTTTGTTATTGGGTTGAAGCCTTGGGCTCGTAATGAGGTGAAAAGGCAGAAAATCAGGACGCTCGAAGAGGCCTTTGCTACGGTTGATAGACTTGTAGATCATTACGACGAGACTTCTAATGAGAAAAAGAAGTCGGACAAACCAAAAGAATAGAAGAAGAAGGACACTCCAAAGGCGGATAACACTCCAAGGGAGAAGAAACCTTTGAAGTGGTGGCTATGTGCAGGGCCACACACGGTTAAGAATTGCCCTTCTAAACCGAAAACGGTCGCTGCTGCTCAAATGGAAGAAGAGGATAATGCCTTCGTAGGAATGATGCAAATCCTCGGAGCCTCTGCTACAACGGAGATAACCTCTAGGAGGAACCCGAAAAGGAATAGATTGGAGTATGTGCACATGAAGATTGGTGGGACAGAAGTACTCACGATGATTGACAGTGGGGCTTCGCACAATTTCATGAGCGAAGACACCGTAAGGAGACTGGGTCTAAAGTTTGTGCCAGTGGAAGCACATATGAAGACCGTGAACTCTCCTCCGACAGCAATTCTTGGCATAGCAGAAAAGGTGGATACGGTACATGGTGAATGGTCTGGAAAGGTAGACTTCACCATAGTACAAATTGATGACTACGAAGCAGTGCTAGGAATGGAATTTATGAAGCAATTCGAGGCGATGGTAGTACCCCATCTAAGGAAGTTCTTTATTTATGATGGAAGGGAGGACATGCCCATAAGTGTTCCTACCATGGGCATGACTAAAACAGATCATAAACTAGGAGGGATGCAGGTGGAGGACAAAGAAAAGACAAACAAGTGGTTGTCTAGCATGGAGACAAATCTTGTTGAGCAAGATTTGGTCATCAAGTCACTCTTGGATAGCATTTTGGATTTGACAAGAAGGCTAGAGTTGGTGGAAGATGATGACGAAATAGGCGATGTGTATGTAAGGTTGAATATCCAGAAGGAGGATCGGGAAGCATACCTACGACGGATGGAGGTGGAGGATCCAGACAGATGGATCAAATTGATTAGTGAGAGAGAGCTGCCTGGCTCCTCTCCCTTGCGATCTTCTTGATAGATATGGGAGTTGGGCTCATTGTTGGTTGCTCAAGGCAGTGAGCCCTCAAGGGTGATTGGGCAGGTATGATGGTCTCAACGTGCAGCAGATAAATGGGGGTTCCCCATAAGCCTGGGCGGAGAGATCACGAAACGGGTGTGGGCACATAGTCGAAATGTGTGACACTCAACCAATTTCACAAAACAAACATGGTGATCCGATGGAGGCCGAATCATTGATGGAGGAGTCTACATTGAAGACCACCGAGATGAACTGTTGTCGGGACGACAACATCTTAGGGTCGAGGAGCGTATAACGCCCTGAGGAATCGGGCGCTCCGCACGACAGCGGGCGGCCCACACGATGGGCGAAGACGTGGTTCACTCGGCAGCAGGTACGACCCGGGCGCAGCACTGGGCAAGACTGCACATTCACTAACCGGTTGGGGGACGAAATAGGCATCACCAACACGGGACCAGACAACAACAAATGGTGCACAAGTCCATGGGGGGGGTTGGAACGAGTCGGGCAGCATAGCTGCCGACCCATGAACAAACGGGACACACGATGGACGAAGTGGCTGTGGCATGCTGTGGGCAGTGCGCGAGGCGCACGCCCGTCCAACAGTTCGGGCAAACCAATGAACCGAACACACATACAGCTCCACAGGCGAACGGGTCAGCAAACGTTCAACATAACAGTTAGGCGACTGTTCGAACTTGTGGGCGACACAACAGAACAACGGGTGCACCCGAACGAACCCGGGTCCGTTCATCACCAAACGGGCGACGCGACAGTGCAGCAAGGCGACAGAGCGAACGATCCAAGGGATGGAAGGACGCGCGGGTAGTAATGCCTCAATCCACAACTGAGTCTTGGACTCTGAAGTTTCCCAATAAATAGAATTGGGAGGTGGACAGAGGATCAAATTTTCTTCCGCTGATGACGGTACCCATGGCAGCGTGCGGAGATATGATTTGCTGTTAAGTTATTTGGTGGACGTACGCGACACCTTCAAACAAACGGTGGCCGGCGTTTCTTATATTCAAAGGTCTGACCATCCTATAACCTTCACGGCCGGTGGGCGACGATTAAGCGTATAATTTCTCTCTACTTATAAGTACCGAAAGGTATATGGGTATTCTTAGGAATTACTTTTATAAATTATATATAGAAAATAATATATTTATTTTTGATGATTGTAGAAATGTTATTATTTATCAACGCCTATATTGTACATTCATAGATTTTCTTATTTTTTCAATGAAGTGGGGGAGCGAAGCAAGAATTTTCAAATGCAAAACATGGATGTACATAGATTTCTTATTTTTTCAATGAAGTGGGAGGGGAGCAAGAATTTGCAAATGAAAAACATGGATGTCAACTGTATCAACGGTATTCAACGCTGGCGGTGGGAGACGAAGTGCGTACGAGCACGTGGGCCACGTGACATGGATAGATGAGTTGAATCCGGCGAAATAGAGTACTTGGCAAATTTTCCAAGAAAAATATCGCCTTCTTATATGGTTCAAAATATGACTTGCATTCCATTCACATTTCTAACGCGTTAAAATTAATAACAGATATCCAATTTAACTGTTTAATTCCCTGCAATTAATTTTCACTTCAAACCTTATTTAGTGCTGGCTACATATGTTACCAGTGAAGACCACCTTTAGTTGTGGGTAAATTTTGAACTCTTAGTATAAAACTATGGGTACGTGGCAAAACTATGGGTGCAAATTTTGCAGTTTTCACGCGGACAGAATGAATTTTAAACAGGCGTTATGATGAACCTGGACGTATGAAGCGTACAGAGTTGGAAACGTCAACTTTCTACGTGGAAGTGTAAAGGCAGAGTGATAAGGACGAATGTAAGTTGAGTACAAAGTGAAAGAACTTTTCGTGATAACAATAGTGAGATGATTAGATGAAGAAATTGGTGAACATATATAGCCCACTGAATTGGCGCCCGTAAGAGAGGGAATTATAAAATTGTCAAGATTGCAGGTGATGGGAAAGGGAAATATGCAAGGTATACGAATGAGTAGTAACTACTTGCAATCAGCTAGGAAACATTGTCCGACATATCGGAAATAAATTTAATATGGGGTGGTAAAAAAAATAGAAATGTAATATGAGGTTATAAATTACAAATAGATAATTTTGTTGGTTAATCTTTTAATTGAAAGATAGTTTTTCGATTTTTAAGTTTTTCCTATTAATTACAATCCGTAACATAAAATCAAAATTTTAGATTCACATCTTAAAATAAAAATCTATGTATATACTTCAAACATTTTGTATTGTTGGGACTAATTTGTAGTAATATTTATGATAAAAAAGCTACAATTTTATATGTAAATTTGTAACAATATTTATGATAAAAAAGTTACAATTTTATATGTTTTAGTTAGTTCAACTTTAATAGAAAGTTATGATGATTTTTGAAATAAGTAAGTAACCATCCTGAGTTTTATTAGTCTTGTTTCGGACCTTTACAAATTAAAAATGGTCATGTATACTTATTGATGAGAGATAAGATATCTCATCATAATAAACATAATAACTAAAAATATATATATTATTAAAAAACATATAACAATTCTCTTAACTAATTTTTCTTTATTAGTCCCTGCCTCAGCGTGGGACTATAGCGATCGATATCGATGCAATTTCATATTAATTTGGGCATACAGAATCATTTAACCAATGTTTTAAATAGACATGTCGTTGTTTGTTTTGTTTTATCCAAAGTTTTGTGTTCGAGGTCTTATTGCCGGACCGATTAATTATACGGTTGCAAACAAACTTTTATCCAAACTTTCAGCTTACGGCTCTTATTGCCGGAGAGATTACATGAACTTAGGATAATCGGTTTGAAATTCAAAAATGCATATTTTGATGAAACTTAAAATAGTCACTTTGAAATTATGGGACGTGGAAAAATAGTCACTTTGAAATCATGAGACGTGGAGAGTGAGTCGCTGCATGCAATGCATCTGTTCCGCTCTATGTCGTCGTGTTGTATCGGAGACACGTCAGTTTTCTTCCCTGACCTTCATAAATACATCATTAATACCCATTACAATTCATATCAAAACACTTGCATTCCCTTCATCACAGGAATAAACACGGAAAAAGCTGCTAACGTTTAAATCGTTCGGTTAACCGTCGCCTTGCGCCTCCTCCTCCTTCACTGGGGTATTCCCACGTCGACTTCTCACCTCTCAGAGGCAGCTATAGCTCGGAGAACCTCTCCACAGGTATGGCGGTGGCTTTGCTGTCTATACTACTCTTGGTTTTTCATTTGCTATTTAATGAGTATTTGGCATTAACATCTTTGGTCATTTATTTACAGGTTGTAGTTGTTCGACTGAATTGTTTACATTTTTCACAGGCTTGATGCAGCGAGGACTCACCTTTTTCACACGCTTGATGCAGCGAGGACTCACCTTGGTGGGTAATTCCTCTATGTGTTTCCTGTTCTTGTTTTTCTGTTGACTATACTTGTCAGCCAGATTAAGATTCATGTTTTCTGGTCAGCCTGGTAGGTTACCTGTGACTCGGCATGGATTTCGGCGGCATGGATTTCGGCGGACTCAAAACACTTGCAACATCAAAAGTGAGTTTTGTTCTTCATTCTTTATAAGGTAGGACTATAGTGTTCCTCTCGCAAGATACTCTACAACAACCACTGGGTGGACCTTCCATGTTATAATCATTAACAGGGGAATTGCAAATTACTTTGTTTTCTTTCTTAGGTTATATTACACCCAGAACAGGATCATGTGCTCACAGTTCAGGAAATGCCTGCATACAAGGGTTGCCTGATTATTATAAATTAGTTGGCAGCTATTGTTATGGGACTCAAGGAATTTGTTGACCTATGTATTATAATACCATATTTTAGTTTGACATTATCTTCTAATGTTTGTTGTATGTTTTATAGGTACATACAAGTTGGAAATGCAGTTCTTGTACGAGTTATTAGAGTATTATGCTGTGAACTAGAGCTTGTAATTCAAAAGCAGTGTGGAAATTCCCCAGTGGTCGTACTACGCGAGGAGTTTCCTCAGAGTCTCATGGCTGCTTGCAAATAAAGCCCAATAGTCATAATAGATATTTAAGAGAATTTGTGAGATTTTGGTAGAAGGCGGAGTTAATGATGTCCATTACATGCTCTAATTTATTCACCCAAATCTAATGTGTTCACCCAGTTCAAGGGCGTGTTTGTTACCAGTTTTTTTTTAATTATACCATTCAACTACTTCTCGACGAAATGCAGATCTTAACGCAATTATTTCAACTTGTGATTTGATTTTCTCTTCTACCTAGTCAAGCAATTTTACTAAATGACAAAAAGTCAACATATTCATGAAGGTTGCATATATCATCATATAGTAAAACAGGTACAAAATATGTTGATCGTGAAGTCAACTTCTTTTGCAGGTTTAGAACTGCTAGAATAAGGGCTATTTAAAAGGAACCCATTGTTATCTCAGATTATGTTTACTAGATAAAACAAATTAAAAGCATTCAAATAAGCAGGGTAATAATTTAGGAGACAGTTGAAATATATATAGGATTTAGTACAAAACACATGGCTTTATTGTTATTGCTAACAAAAGAA
>APFE030511764.1:2168-59324 GCA_000404065.3 Pinus taeda
ATGCAGGTGATTGTGGTGGGCATCTATATTGGAAGTCCACTGTGGATAAAATACTTAGATCTGGATACTATTGGCCCACTATTTTCTCTAATGTCAAGAAATTCACCACTGCATGTCACAAATGTCAAATGTTTGAAGGAAAGAGACAATTGCTGCCACTTCCACTAAGGCCTATTGCAACAGAGAGACCATTTCAGCAATGGGGCTTGGATTTCATTGGAGAAATCAATCCCTCATCTCCAAGACAACATAGATGGATTCTAACAGCAACAGACTACTTTACAAAGTGGATTGAAGCAATTCCATGCAGACAAGCAAATGATTCCACTATCATTCAGTTTCTTGAGACCAATATCCTTGCTAGATTTGGATGCCCTGATAAAATAATAACAGACAATGCTACTGCTTTCAAATCTAAAAAGATGGTCAGCTTCTGTTACAAATTCCACATTACTTTGGGCCATTCTACTGCATATTATCCCCAAGGAAATGGCCTGGCAGAATCATCAAACAAAAGCCTGGTAAATATGATAAAGAAGGTGTTGGAAGAGAACAAAAAGAATTGGCATAAGAAACTTGTCAATGCCTTATGGGCAGATAGATTAACAACCAAAAGATCAATTGGGGTCAGCCCATATGAGTTAGTCTATGGATTAGAAGCCAAATTTCCTTCATCACTAGGGATCCCCGTTATGAAGCTACTCCAAGAAAGCCAAGCTGAGCCCAATGATATGCAAAGGAGGGTGAATCAGATTATATGTTTGCAGCAAACCAGGGACCAAGTTTATAACAGAGTTCAAATCTTACAAGAAAAGCTCAAGAAAGCTTTTGACAGAAGGACCAAGGCTGAGGATTTTAACATGGGTGACAAAGTTCTCAAGTGGGATTCAAGAAGAGAAAACAAAGGAAAGCATGGAAAGTTTGATTCCCTTTGGAGAGGACCATTTCTCATCCAAGCAGTACAAGGAAATAACACCTACTTTCTTAAAAATCTTGACGAAACTGACTTGGATGAAGATCCTGTCAATGGCAGGATGCTAAAGCACTATTTTGACTACCTTCCATAAATGCAGTTTGGCTGCCCTTGTACATAATTTGCTATATATTGTTTGTTTTCTCTAAATATGTGAATAAATTGATTTCAAGAATCTTGCAGAAGCAGAAAAAGACTGGATTGCAGCAAGTATTATAAATAGGACAGTCTACATTTTGAGGGTTCAAGGATGAAGAAGGTCCAAGTTTTGAAAGTAGTAGCCAAAGGGCCAAGGCACACTGCCCTGCTGTTCTTGGTCTTTCAAGAAGAAAAACCATCCCCATGTGGAGCCACTGTTGGATACCTATACCAATAGGTTTCATATTTCATGATTGGCAAATTCAAATGCCAAATATGCTCTGCTTTGCTGATACAAAGATCCCATATTTTCAAGGAAAAGAAAGGTGTTTACATGCCTTCATGCCTATTATAGTGTTGATGGATCATCCAACAGTCTAATCTAGATCATGCCATGTTTCAATTCTTTGTTATCGAATAGAGAAAGGAATTTGTCCAAACTGTTTAATCTTGGCAGATCAGTAGTTAGGCAGAGAAACTAAGGTTCCCAACTGCTTAATCTGGGGCCTTGGAAGAAATAAGGGTAGTGCTAGATAGAAAATCAAAGGAAAATCCAATGGAAAAGAAAAGGCACATAAAGGGTCTGCAAGTCCAAGTGCAGCCTCCAAGAAGAAACAAAAAATGCTAGGCAAAATAGTTGGGTAGGTAGATAGGGTTGTAGAAGTGTTGTTCCTTCCAAGCTGGAACTTTTCTAACCAAATACAAGGAAAACAACACAATGGGGCATGTCTAACTTCCCTTCTTCCCTTTGTTTACCAATCATTACTAACATCCCTTCACAAGATGTGTTTACAAGAGAGATTCAGGTTTTATATTGGTTCTTATGGCCTTTAGAAGCCACATTTCTTGTGTAAAGTTCTTTTCATTTTGATCTACTCTTCAAACTAAGTTGTTTTCAAGAAAACTTAGTGATATCACTCTTCATTCACCTTCCCCCTCCATATTGACCTCTAACTTGTATTATTTAACTCCCTATGTTACCCTTTCCCAAATACTATAACACCATGGTGTATAATCCTAAGCATTGTATAAATACCCCCTCCTTGGCATTATAGCCATATGGTTCACTACTAGGGAATTGGATTAACACCTGATTAAGCTCAAGAACCCAAGCCTTACCTCTCTGTCTCCATCAGCACTCATTGGCCCATTCAATCCTTCATTTTGCCCTAAAAACCTTGGAAAAACCCCTTATTTACCCTTATACCCGCTCAAAAGCGAAAAATGCCTAAAAACCCACTTTCCCCGCCTTATCCTAAGGTCGGGACCCAGTTCCGCTGTTTACATGAAAAATTTCATCAAAAAACCATTTATCCTAAGTTCTAATGCATATGCGACATTACAAAGAAAAATGCATAAAAACCGACTTTTCCTAAGTTTCAGGTTTGATTCACATTTATGAAAAATACATAGCGGACCGATGAAAAACATTAAAAATTCCTAAGGGTCCCACTGGGCGCGCATATCAAGAAAAATATTATTTAAATCCCCGCCCGATGACCGTATCCTTCGCGCATATTGCTAACCCGATAACCGTCCGATCAAGCTCCTTTAATCCGACGGTCGTCGTGAATTTCGGAGCGGCCCGGACGTCCGACAGATATCGTCCGACATCTGTCAGACGCTAATATCATGCGGGGTCCACGCGTCGCCTCTAGAATCCATCGGAGCCCCCTCTGACAGATTCCCCGTCGTATAAGAGGTAGCCCGATATCACGCCACCTGTCCGCCTATGTCAGTGTCCTCTTACCGCCTATGTCAGCGCCATGACCGCGCGCCCCGCCCACCACTGGTCCACTTGTCCGCCACCTCACCGCCCCCGTGGACTGGTCATAGGCCGCCACGTCACCCGCTGATGTCATCCAACCCAGACCCACCTGCTGACGTCATGGTGACGTCATTTAAAAAAGGTGCCAATGACCCGAAAAAGCCTTATTTTGTCAAAAATTGCGCGTTTTTTGCACTTTTTGCAAAAACGTTGTTGCGCTCTATGCATGTGTTTCATGACGAAAATTCTACCATCCTGCTCGAAACAACCAGGAGATCGTCAGCGCGCCTACCCACTAGCTTTTCTGACCCAAGCCATCCATTTACCAGGTATTTGTCCGTGAAAACCTCTTTGAAACCTGGTTTTTCTCTGTAAATGCTAAAAACACTTTGAACACAGAAAACGCTTAAAATTCACCAGAAAACTACTCATACCCAGATCCCTCTTGAAAAATTGACGGTCGAATTTCACTAGCCGAGCCGTTTTAGACTGAATTTTCAGTGAAAACCTGCATTTCTTCGTTCACGCAGTCGTGAACTAGAACCCATAACCTGCACTCAATCACCGAGAAAGGTCTGTTAAACACTATAACTTGCCTTCTCAAGGAGCCAAAACAGTATTTCAATTGCTGTGGACTTGCCCTGTTACCTTGCATTTTCAATTTTCCTCTTCACTCAGGCAGTGCTCTTCCGGCCCAAGAAACAGAAGTTTATTTATCAATCAGAATCCAAACAACCATGGAGACTCCAGTTGCACCAGTTGCCCTCAATATTGCTCCCTTAAATGCCCCTGAAAGAGAGCTTGAGTGGCAAGACTTGGCAGACCTAGACTACCAAATCTCAGAAGACTCCTCATCTAAATGCAAGTTCCACCTTCATCTACTAAATGAGCTTAAAGCTAAACATAAGGATGGGACAGACATACTAGGCATTTGGGATTCCTTCCTCCCAATATTCAAGCTCCCTCAGGTCAACCAATTCCCTGACCTGATTCATCTATGTGCTGTCTACTATGACCCCATGCAAAGGGCTGTGCTTGACCCTACAGGTGCAGTGGTATTCTACATGACCCCTGAGGCCATTAGAGAGATGCTGCAGTTCAAGACCGAGAAGAAATTGGTCCCCTTGTCTCTAATGGTCTTGATCAACCAAGGAGCTACGATACTAACAGATGCACAGATCCTAAAGCTCAACCAATTGTTCATTACAAACTCTGACACTTTGCTGCACCCTCCTATTTTTGATGGCTACCTCAATCAACTGGGTGTAGATCTTGCATATATGATTAGTTCCATTTTGGGGTACAAGTCACTGGAATTTGTTGATGAAACGGTGCTAGTAATGATGACTATGTTCTCCCCTAGCAAGAGTCCAATCTATTATGACTATGCCACATACATTTCAGATAAGATGCATGAGCAATTCTTGAACCTGTCCAGAGAGAAGGTGTTCAGATACACCTCCTACATCTACCACCTCATTCTTTACTATCAACATTAGAAGTTCTCCTTTGAGATTAAGAGAACTGATGCAGAAGGCAATCCAAGGTCAGTGGTGTACTGGACCTCGGTGTTTCATAACAACACCTACTCTCCATATACCTACTATGAGTTCATAGACCTCTTCATCCATCCAGCCATGTCTTTATTCTGAAGCTCACCTCCTCCAAGCCTGACTGATGAGATGCAGAGGATTCTGCAGCTATCCAAGGTATACAACATAGGGGATTGGTACTTTTACCAACACTACACTGTAATCAGAATATATGGGTGTGAGTTACGCGCATACAGATTGCCTAAGTATGTGCCTATGAGACTGTTTGCCCTAGAATATTTCAGGTAATTTGGCAATGCTGATATGATACACTTTGCAGGCAAGGGCAAGAAGGCACAGCTAAAGGTAAAAAATCAGTTGGGCCACCTTGTCTTAAACAAAAGGGAAGGCTGCAAAGAAGCTGACAGGAAACTAGAATGCCTTGGCCTAAAAACCAGCTTCCTTTGGAAGCCCTATGACCCTAATCAATCCATATCACTCAAGAGGCTAAAATTTAAGCTCTCTAGCTATGAACATGTGAGCTTGCCCCACATTGAAATATTTGCCAACCAACCAAAATGGAGAAGGAACACACTGGAGGAACGAGTCAGTCAAGAAGAATTGAATGAAAGAGCTAGAAGGCATCTATTGAAAATGGCTGACTTGGAATCTCCTTCACAGGTATTTACTCTGCCAAAGCCTCAAGCAGGAGCAGTGGCCTCATCATCTGCAGCACATCAAGAGGCATTACAAACCACAGCCCAGGCTCAGAGCAAAGGCAAGGAGAAGGATATGGAAGAGCCATAGGCACAACAGGGTCAACTTCAGCCACCCCAATAGGAACAAGAGCAAAAGGACCAATAGGTGCAGGGGGAACAAATAGCAGAGGCCCCAATGGCCACCCAGCAGCAGCCAGCACAGATGGCACCCCCAAGGCAAGACTCAAGAATTGACTCATCTCTCCTCCAAACCCCTCAAAGGGAGGACGTGAGCAGGAAAAGAGATAGGGAAACACCCCTTACTGCATCACCAGAAAAGAGGCAAAGACTGAATCCCTTCTCTGAAGAGGAGATGCCAATGGGGCAGACTTCAGGAACAGGCCTACCCAGCATGGAGGCCTCAGTCAGCTCTTTACAACAAGAGCAAGACAGGGCAGCAGTAGGAGAGGTGAGTTCCTTAGGACAAAGGAGGGGAGGAGAAAAAAGTATTAAGTAGCAGTTTAAGGATATCAAAAGAAGAAATGAACCACTAAAGCTGCAACTTTACAATCACCTACTGAATATGGCTCCTACCAACCAACAAAGGCTCATGTCTGCATTTGATGCACAATGAAGGAAATGATCATGAGCATTTACACAACATGCAAAACAACAATCAGCTGCAGATTACACAGGAACAACCTGGAGGTCCTATCAAAATACATCCACCCAATGGATCAAATAGAGCTGCATAAACAGACGGGTGAGATGGTCTATGCCACATTGGCTGACAAGACCCTGGTAAACTACAGGCTGCAGAATAGCCTGAATAACACTGCTGCACAGCTTGAGTTGGAAAGGGCTTCCTCTCAAGGTAAGGACAATAGGATCAAGGCTCTGGAAGAAATTATAATAGAGCTTGGGCATGATCCTAAAGATATTAAGGCTGTCCAAGAAATTTTCAAGCTAAGGGATGCTGATATGGCAGCATTAAAAAAGATGTTAAAAATCCTTGCAACTCTTCACCCTCAAACATAAGAGGTTGCCCAGCTCAGGCAGGAAAAGGATTCAACTGCTCTATTGATGACACTATACAAAGAGCTCATCCTAACTCAGGAAAAGCTGCAGGAATCAGAAGCCACATTACAGGCAGCATTACAGCAAAAGGAGGCGGGGAAAACCTCACAGCCACCTCCAGAAACAATAAACCTTGAGGAAATCCCTCAAGCCACTGCCCCTCCCAGCCAACAGGTACAACAGGCAGAACCATCCACCTCAGCACCAACAACAGAGCAGGCTGAAAGCCTATACATGAAGAAGCTGAGGAATGAAATTCAGGTCTTGGAGTCCCAGATGTCTGAGCTTAATGAAGCCAAGGACAGTCTGGCAAAAATCAATGAAAAATACGACAAGTCCAAGCAGAATGTGGCAGAAAGAGAGAGGGAGGTAAAGTCCCTCAAGAAAAGGATAGCTGATCTAGAGAAGGAGCTCACATTAGACAAAGTCACATCTGAGCTCAAGAGGGTCATATGGGGCCATATTGGCCAATCTATTACAAATCAGTGGGAGTATATTGAGGCAATCCATGAGCAAATAACGCTCATTGGAAAAGCACATAGAGAAATACAACGAGCAAGGGCATCTCTAGGCAGTATGCCTGAGTTTACCACTAGAATGATTAATGTGCTAAACTACAGAACAAGCTCCCAACTCATTAAAATGGGAATTGGAAACAGGACAGAGACTATCTCACTAATCAAAAGGGTCCTGACATTGAGAAATCTGATCCAAACCCTGGAACGAAGAGTCCAAGACATGCAAGCAGACATCAACAAGTTTCAGAACAGGTTTTTGGCACTGCAAAACAGGGGTCTGCCTAGCCTGCTGGAGCCATCATGGAAGTTTCTCTCACATGAGAAATATGCTAAGAGAGTAAACACTTTTGCAGGAAGTCAGATCTCAGAGGCGGCCAGTTCATCAACAAAAACAGGACCAATAACAGGGCAGACCCTCTTCAACAGGGTAGAAAATCTATTTTTTATTATGAATGAGATTACACATTTTTTTTGATGAGCCTCCCCATTTTTAAAAATATACAGAGGCCGATGAGACCATGGGGTCAATTTTGAAGCATCAATTGCCTGCACCAGATGTGTGGGAAGAGTTGATACGATTACTATTAAATCAAAGTCAGTAATTGTGATTTTACTTTTTGAAAATATTTAAATTTTCATACACAGGAGGATAAAGACACATCAGCAGGTATGCAGAAAGAGGCTGAGCCAACTCAGCACGAATATTCGGCCACCACAGCAACATCAGCAGTCACAGGTGACAGGGCCGAGAAGCTACAAGAAGATACAGCTGCACAAACATGTCATTCAGCAGTTATATCAAAGCGCTCAACCGACTCCGTGAGCTGCAAAGGTCAAAATTGTTCTGACAGGAGTTAAGAGCCTTTAAAGTTCATTAAAGATTGTAATAACTTTCATCTGCAATCTTTGTACGAGTTAATGAAGATATTTTCCCTCTCAGATGACTCAATACCTGAGATATTTTGTAATAAACTTCTATATATTCCCCTTCGCGTTTGTTAGCAAGGGTTGGAAATTGGATGTAAGAAATCTTTTGATATCTATTCTGCTCCTCTTCTATTGTAAATCTTCAGAGAATTAATACAAAGGATGATGGAATTTCCAAAGCTCTGTGTCTCTTGATGTCTTGCTGGTGTATAGCTGAATGTTGCAGGATTCCTGCGTATCTCATGACTCAATAAGTTTTTCTTGTTACTCTTTGTTATATGTTTGTTATCTTTCATATATCATTCATGTTTCCCATGTTTTAAATATCTAATAGCAAGGAAAAAGAATAGTCTCAGGATTTAATCACAGATTACCCTGAACTCAATCTAAGCTATTATAAATGTTTTCTTCAGTTATGGTAATGAAAGTGTAATTCTTAATTGCTACCTTTCACACTATATCATCACAGTGATCTATTGTTTCAGGAATTCAAGTTTGCTCCTGAGGAATACATCCCTTTCTCACATCCCAGTTTAGTGAAAAATTCTTAATTGCTTTTCACTGGTTGGTCACACTTCATTATCACAATCTACAATTTGTTTCACGAAATATATAAAGGCCCTGTAATTCCAGCTGCACCAAGTTAGGATTTCAAGAAACCAACAGCTACAGACTCCATTGCCCAATGGATTAATTTACCTGCAAAGAACATTTCAAAACTATCAGAAATCATCCCCCAACCAAATAAAAACCAAAGAAAACCCTCACTTCATAACTAGCCTAAAAATCTCCATAAAACAGAGACAAACCCAACAGAGAGAGCCTTCTCTGATTATAGCTGGGCTAAAAGCTGTAATCCAAAGATTGGTTAGTGGTTACCCCGGCCGTATTCCCTTGGGAGTCATAGGGAACAACCTGGGTGTTAACAAAGAGAATATGAATATTCTAATCTCCATCAAAGTGGATTTTGATTTGCATGAAAATGTAGACTTGTCAGGGACCTTTGTTTTGTGTATGATGATGGACCTATTTCAACTATTGGTAAGGAAAATTTAGTTTGGAGAGATATTGGGGTGGATATGCATGCCTTCATTTTTATTTATGTGTTTTTCAATATGTTGGTTGGTAGACATGGGAATTTGGACATCTATAGGTGCCTCAACATGTTGGGCTATTCTAGGGTGTCCATGGTGATTTTTTTTTCTCTCTCATGCTTTGTCATGCATAGGGGGTTGGCATTTTCATCATGGTGGAATTGACTAAGCTATGGTGCACCAAATAACATATAATCTATTGGTGGTTTTGGAACCACATATTGATCAACAATAGATCTTGGTAGCATAATCCTACATCATTTCATGTTTTCTCTCCTAATTGTATTCTTACCACGACAAATAATTCTTGGTAGAAGTTATTGGTTTTGAACCAATATGCAACATCCGTGTATAAATTTTAGAGAATTCTTTCTCAATGTAAACGGTATTGGATCTGGTATGCTCAAAATTTTGAATTCAAATTTCCAATGGTTTTTTATGACTGAATGATTATTTATCATTGATTTCATGGAAATGTTTTTATATTTTTCTCACAATTTTTTTTATTGAGCCACTTTCTTCAAACAACATTGTTTGACTTAATATATATTTTTTCTTTTCATTTCCACTACAATATACTTCTTTTTATCCTAATTTTGTAATATTATAATTCAATAGTGTAGCCTTCTTGACACTTAGGAAGATGCCTTCAATGGTGGGTTATCCCTTCTACTAGAGTAGCCCACGAATTGTGCCCTAGACTTCAATCACTTGAAATTGCCCACTTGCATGGTCAAATAAGCCATGAGGAGCCAACCATGTCCACCAAAGAATTCAATCCGTGGAAAATATGAACCATCTCTTACTTTACTATGTAACCAACATTTTTGTGAACGGAAGAATGGAAAGAAGATGCAAATGATTTTAATTTAAGATGGAATTCGAGGGGTTGGAGGCCTAGTATATATTGTAACAAAAATTGTTGCAATTGAAATAACACTGTATTTTACTAATAGGAAGCTTGATAGAAAAAATAGGTAGAAGTGATTTGAGAGTGAAGCAAAATTTCACTAAAATTATCTTTGAAATTTATAGTGGAAAAAAATCATTTGGCGATCTTTATAAACAATTCCATACACAACAACCAAAAAAGCTCTAAGGATAATCTAGCGATCCCCGTGTGTTTCTTAACATGGCTCAACTACCACTTGTGGATCTGTTAACTCTATCGATGTGTTCGTTTACTATCACTTGCGGGTTTTGGTGTAATGACAATATGATTCCAATAAGTGGTATCAATGCCAAAGGTCTCGAGTTCGAATCACACCTCGCTCGTGCTAGGGGAGATTGTTGGGCATTGGATAATCCAACGCTCCTCTTATGTTTTGTGACATGGCTTAACTGCCTCTCGTGGATCCGTTAATTTTGACGATGTGTTTGTTTACTAACACCTGCGGATTTTGGTGCAACGATAATTGTGATTCCAACAGATTGTAACATTCATGTCTTTGTTCTATCCTTGTCTCGGATCACTTGCTTTAATGGAGATTTCAATGCTTATGTGTAATTGAGACTTGATCAACCCGATTGAACATGAGTATATACACCAACATGTATTCATGTTCTCTAATATTATAATTGTGATCACTTCTTAAAGAGTCACAAAATTATAGAATATTTACATAGCTTTCAATTCATTTTATCTTTTGAGTTATTCTAAAATATATAGCATGTAGATGCAATAAGATATTACAAATTACAATACCTACAAAACCCTTGAATTTTTATATAATGTCTTACCCAAAAAGTTGTCAGTGCCACATATCTAGTGGGCTCAAATGACCAATTTAGAAGTTTTGTTGACATCCCATGGAAACATTGGAGGATGTATGTGAGGAGCTAGGTGTAAATCCACTAAATACATGCATGTAGGTAGCCATGGGATAAGGCATGGCTACCTAATTCATAGTATTGCATGCTTGAAGGCCATCACAAAATGACGTATAGATAACTACCCTAGTGTCGTGTCTCTTGATTACAACACCACAATGCCAACAAATAATTTAAAGTAAGGTATAGCTAGTATGACAAGGTTTGAGAATTAAAAAATATCCGAAAATTAACCAATAAATAATTTAAAATATCCTTAAAACTGAAGGGAAAAAACAAAAAACAATTCGTAATGGGGAAAATTGTATTTCCCTAATACAATTATCCATTATCCATCTTAGATGACATATTAGCTTTTTAAATTTAATTAACCTATCTAAATATATATAAAATATTTAAAATACCCTTACAATTAAAATATTATACTTTATATAAAATAACAATGCTAGAGTAGAAATAATCATATTTTTTCAGACTACTTTAAAGAATTAAAGCAATTAGCCATCTTCAATTACATTAATTTTTTATTGAATTAACATGTCTAAATATATAGATTGGATTACAAAGTTGAATATGCATTTAAATGTGTGAAAATGGTGAGCATGATATATACTTGAATCTTGAATCTATATGTTTACTAGATTCGAATTTGGAATTTCAGATGATTATCTTTTAAGTGTATCCCGTTTAATTTGAATATATATATATAAAACCAAGTTATAAAGTTGTGGAAAATTTAAATATATGATACGTAAATTTTAATTTTTTAAAGATACATTTTTAAAGTTTTGTTGTTTCAGAATAATTCGACTCCCCGAAACCTACCCATGATGACAACATTAAAGTATCTACTCCATGGTCCTTATGAATTATTGATTTCATTCACTCGAGTCTGGCTGTACCCACTTATACCTCTCCCCCTCCCCAAGGGCGCTTTCTCCCAAGTCCGTTCATTAATAGAACCATTCATGCACATGTTCACACACCGGTGGTATCGGTTAAAAGAATATCCACCGCTTTT
This sequence comes from Pinus taeda, assembly GCA_000404065.3. Classification (NCBI taxonomy): domain Eukaryota; kingdom Viridiplantae; phylum Streptophyta; class Pinopsida; order Pinales; family Pinaceae; genus Pinus; species Pinus taeda. Next base: position 13,745 of record APFE030511764.1, read on the forward strand.
CTTTCTGTTTGTAAGGACGGTACTTTATAGTTTGAAATCAATTATAACAATAAGCTTATTTTCAATTCAACATATACCTTAATTTTTTTTAATATTAATACGACTAATCTATAATTTAAAAAATAAAATATAAATTATTTAAATATAACTAAAATAGGTTGATTTTTTAAATTCTGAATGGGTTTATGAGTTGAAATAATGATTAAATTCCTTTTTAAACTAATATCTGAAATATAGGTCTCGAAAATATTTTCACACCAATTCGATTATATATAATATATTAATTAAAAAAATATGGTTAGGTTTGTATTTACTTATTATTTATATAAATGTATATAGATTTTTTAGAATTAATATTTTAATTGTGAGGAAAAAATTTTAAAAATAATATAATATATTATTTAAAAAATATATAGTAAGGTTATATTTATGTATTATTTTAGATATAAATGTTAAATAGACCAGTTTGTTTGGAAAATTAATATTGTTATTAGTAAAAAAATATAGTGATATTGTAGTAGTATATATTAAAAAATAAAAAAAATAGAAATAATTTTAATCCAAAATATGTTTTAAAAGTGAAGAGTTATAAAATTGAATTTAAAATTTTGTTTCATAAAAATCCATCCTAAATTTTAAAATTTTGTATTATGAAAAACAATTATAATTTTTAACACCACTTTTCAATACTCCATGCACCCAAAAAAAAAAAAAAAAAAATAAGAGTTACTAAGAACACCACTTACTTTTTAAGTTAACTATGATTTTTTAAAACTTCAATTTTTGCTGTAAGATAATAATAAAACCATTCATGCACATGTTCACCCACCGGTGGGATCGTATAAAAGAATATCCACCGCTTTCCTTTTCGTTTGTAAGGACGGTACTTCGTAGTTTGAAATCAATTATAACAATAAGTTTATTTTGAATTAATAAATAAAACAAACCAAATAAGTTGAATAATTTAAATTGTGATCGATTTATAAGATGAAAATAGTGATTAAATTACTTTTCTAATAATTGAAATTTAGGTTTTGAAAATATTTCTTACACCATTTTGGTTATATGTAATATATTATTTAAAGAGATATGGTTTAGTTTATATTTACACGTATAAATGTTATATAGAAAGTAATCTTTTATGAAATTAATGTTTTTAATTGTAATTTGGAAATAAATATTTTTGTTCGTGAAAATTTATTTAAAAAAATATAGTGATATTGTAGTAATTCTACTCTAAAATAATTAAAAACATAATAATATTCAAGTCCAAAAAATAAGCCGAAAGTGATAAACTAATTTTAAAACACTGTAAGTTGATTTTATACCTTTGTTTTCTTAAATACAATCATAATTTTTAAATTTCTAATAACCTTAATTTTTAAGTTTAACTATAATTTTTTAAAATTACAATTTTTATTATAAAACAATAATTTTATTAAAATAATATTCAACCCCAAAAAATAGATTGAAAGTGATAAACTAAATAATCTTATGTGAACTTGCTTGTTGCCTCCTCCAAGTGTCAAGTTCTTCTACTTATATGCATCCTTGCCCTCTGGTTAAGTGTGGGTCAACGCCCTTTAAGTGTTGATTCGAGCTTTCATTTTGTGCGCAGGTACCCCTTCATGGGTGGGCGTGCCCCTGGACCGACCTGACCTTGGTCGTGTGGGCGAGCCTTGCTGGGCGGGTGCACCCTTGGTCTGACCTATGCTAGGTCATGCAGGCACTCTGATTTTTCCATGTTCTCCATACTACATGCCTATGTTGTGTTATTCACTCCATGTCATGTTTCCCCTCAACTTGTCCATCGCGCCCTCACTCACTACGTCTTTCCCGCCATGGTCACTCGTTTTCCTTGCCTACTACATCCTACCGAGTTGGGTTGTTATTGTGTTTTGTTGTGTGGGTGGGTGCACCCCTCGTGACATGCCCGCTATGTCTCACTCGATGCAGCACCTGGTACCCTGCCATCATTCCATCGCGTGCCCCTCTAGCTCATGCACGTTGCCCCTATGTGGGTCTGGGCGCCCCTCCTCCATGTGGACTCACTCATTGTGCCTCCAAGTCAGTTTTTCACCACTCTAGGTGAGCATGGCCCGTCATGGGCACCCGTTGACCTTGGTGCCAATTCAAAGCCCTAACATCCTTTCCCCACTTCAAAAGGGTTTTTATCCTCAACAAAAAATCCACTTAGCAACTCCATTTCCAAGTCCATTTCTCGCAAAGTGCCACCAACTCCAACATCAATCATTCATGCTACACGAACTCCTTTCCTTCATCACACAAACCTTCATCAAGGATCATGACTCTATGTGGGTAAGACTCCTCAATCTCATGGTCATCAACCATAACTCGTCACAATCCTCCACACTGCCCCATATCACGAAAGGTGACTCCCTTCAATGCAATTGCGTGCTTTGGTCACAACTCATATTGTGCCAATCCATCACATATCGTCATCACGTGAACTAGAAATTCCATACTCTAACTCAACTCTAACACATCTCAAAACACTACCGGTACCCATGACTTAGACTAGTTGGGTAGCTAATCCAACAATCACATCTAACCCATGAGAATGCACCTTCGCATGCCTTCATTAGTCGTTCCTCTGGTAATTTGTCACATCTTCAACTTCCACTAATAATTATTCCATTTGTCCTTCAACCAACCATCACGCCATATCCAGGTCCATGAAGAAAACTCCATCTCATCTCCTATATGTTGCACACCATCGTTGTCAAAGGGGCAAGTGTCCAATTGCCTCATCATCTCGTCCATGTGTTGCCCATGGTCAACAACCTCCATTTCCATTAAAAATGGCTAAGTCTCATCAAACTCAACCCATGCCTAAGTTCCCCCACGAAGCCACCTTCATCATTGCAACTCCATTTAACTCCAAGGCATCTTGCTCATATCACATCCATCGAGTCTAAGGTATGCATCCCATACCACATCAAAGTCAAGCTCAAAATTGACCTTAACTCCTTAGTGAACCAGATACTCTAAGATCACCATCACATGAAGTCTTCATCAACTGCAACTTCTCTTCAAGTCATCATAGGCTCCTACGAACCATCCTCATCCAATAATTTGGGTAGGCACACTTGTCTCAGTTGCAAGTCCCATCACAACTTGCCTTTGCCCTCTTCCTCACATGAACAATCTCATAAGTCACCCATGCCTTCCTTCAAAATGAACATGGTCTTGTTATTTGAATGCAGCCAACGTCCCCGTCGGTTCATCTGTAAAAAATCTTCATATCGCATAATCACACCCATCGTGCATGACATCCTTTCTTTAGTCCCCTGCACGAAGTCTACCATGCCCTTCTCTTCTATTCGATGCACATAAATTTAGTTTCCCAACTCGTCCACTCTAGGAGGACCAACACAACTTCAGTCATCACATCCTTGCCTTAGGTTGGGTTAGAATCCTTGGTCGCCCTACCATAATATCACCAGTGTTGGTCCCTTCCATCATCATTTCCTCACCCACTAAAGGTTCACCAAAGACTTCTCATTGGCCCAAATGAGGATCCAATGATTAAGTCCACCCAAATATGCATCATGTCGTATTTTTCACTTAGGTGTGCCCTTCCTTCCTTCTGTCCATGAGTCATGATGGGAACGTAGCCAAATCTCCTTTCAACTAAGCATGACTCACTCATCACATAAGTTCATCATGTTCCACCCTTGTCTTGAGCATTCACACATTCTGTCCTAAGGTCGAATACCACTAGAACAAGTCCTGCAAAAGCCAAAATCATCCATCACATAACTAAATGCAAGCCTTACAATTGGAATTCATCCATTGCAAGTTCCTCTTAATCAGCATAAGGGGAAGAATCATACGACTTCCATCCATGGTTGCGATATGCACGAATATGGTCCAACATTGGGAAGATTCATCTCACCAAGTTCCTCCTCTTTTGTTGGCAAGATTGCAAAACTTGTTTCTTCATGCTCATCCCTATGGCCAACTTCTTCCATCAATGGTTGTGACATGACCAAATATAGTTCAACTATGGTAGGCATCGTCTCATCAAACTCTTCCTCTTTTGGATCCATGTTCACAACACTTATACTCCACTTGATCATCAAACCATCTTCTTCTTGATCATCACAGCGAACAACTTCAACCTGCCCAATCACCCAACCAAGTCAAAGAAGATCCCTTCTAACCTTATCTTCCAAAAATTCAAGTTCTTCTCGCAATCCTAGCTTCTCTGCCTTCAGGTGTTCCAACCTTCCCATGAGCTACATAGGTCTATCGAATCCCTCTTGAAAACTTGCCATTGTGCTGCCCAATCTTCAATCTGTTCACAACCTTGAACATTGTTCCTTTTCAACTTATGCAAAACGTCCACCTTCACAAAGTAGGCTCTTATACCATATGTCACAACCCCACGCTATGATGCCTTAAGACCACCATGGACATTGTGCGATGCTGAAAAGATTTGATCATAATAATACAACTACTCTAACCCAAACTACACCTACTTCCCATTCACTTCAACACTTAGTCAATTTTCCAATTCAATATTCTTATCTAATATGGTATGGAAATAAAATTTATAAACATTCAACAATTCTATGATATTGTAAAACCAACAATATGAAAATAACATATGTGACAGGAGGGGGAAACTCCCAAAACACTTTTCCCCTTTACTCTTATTAAACTTCTAATAATATTACAATAGAGTTACAAGGGGGCCAACTATGACCAAGTAAACCAAGTACAAAGAATGGTAGCTGTTTGCCCAACCTAAGGCACTAGCCAAAAGTGCTAAGTTTCACAACTAGGGCATGTACAACCCAATATTGGCACCTTGCCAAGCACAAATCCAAAAAATGGTGCCCCAAAGTAGCCCAAAAAACCAACCCTCAGACCTACCCAAAAACCAACCCTCAGACCTGCCCAAAAACCAACTTGATTGGGAAAGCTCTCCTCCTTTTGTGACATGTCTTAGTTATGTTTTCAAACTTTGTGATGTGCGCCCTACGGTTCTGCTATAGCACATATTTCGCCCTTTTTTGTGATCTTCTTTGCAATATTACTTATTGTGTGTGAACTTTCTTGTTGTCTCCTCCAAGAGTTGAGCACTTCTACTTATATGTATCCCTACCCTTTAGTCAAGTATGGGTTGATGCCCCTCTAAGTGTTGAGTCAACCTTTCACTTTGTGCATAAGTTCCCCTTCATCGGGCAGCACGCCCCTAGGCTGATTTGACCTTGGTCGTGCAAGTGCCCCTTAACAGGAGGGTGGACCCCTAGGTCGTGCGGGAGCTTTGCTTTTGCTGTGTGCTCCATGCTACATACCCATTGCAATGTCATGTTGTTCAATCCATGTTGTGTTTCCCCTCAACTCGTCCGTCGTGCCCTCGCTCGCTAGGTCTTTCCTATCGTGGTCACTTACTTGCCCACTAGGTAAGGTCGAGTTGGGTTGCCACTGTGTTGTGTTGTGTGGCCCTTGTCACATGCTTGTTATGTCTCACTCGACGTAGTTCCATGCATCCTACCATCGTGTGGGCGTGTGCCCTTCCAACTCGTGCACACTGCCCCAATGTGGGCCCCGGCGTCCCTCCTCCATGTGGGTGTGCTTGTCACATAGTCGTGCTAGGCATGCCTCCAAGTCGATTTTTCACCAGTCCAAGTGAGCATGACCCGTCATGGGCACCCATTGACCTTGGTGCCAACTCAAAGCCCCAACACCAAATAATTTTTATGGCTTAAATACCCATCAATTATAATTACTCAAACCACAAATTAAATATACCAATCATCTCAAAATACACATTACCTAACAAAAAACACTTTAATTATAATCTTATTTCTAATAAACAAAAACCTAAATATAATAAACAAATAACAATAATAAACAAAAACCTAAATATAATAAATAAATAACAATTATATCAAACCGTTTAAAAAAAATTACAAAATAATGTGGAAATCTTTCATTATAATCCAACCTACCATACATATATATCACAAACATGAATACCGCAATGAAAATGCCTTACAATCCAATTTTTATACCAATAAATTCAAATATTTTAGTGAAAGATAAAATATAACACTTCTATTCTATGAGATTAGGTTACTATTTAATATATTATTAGGTTACTATTTAATATATATTAAATTTCAATCAAGGTACATATACCACATATTAATTAATAATTACATTGAATATAATTTATTAAATTAATAAAATTGAAATGATATTTACATAATTTGTTATAAGAACATTTTATAAATATTAATTTATTATTAATATATTTATACAATAAATATTATGATGGTTTATTAATTTGTATTTAAATATTAATGATTTTTTTTTTAATTATTAGTTTTTAAAAAATATTTAAATAATAATATAATTTATTTATTATTTAAAATAATAATGTAATTAGTTAAAAAAAAATGAAATAAATATGCAAAAATTTTGGTTAAAATAATAGGGAATGGTGTACGAGAAATTTTGTAAGATATTAACATTATTAAAAGCATTATCATAACTAAATTTAAAAAGAAAATATATATCTATAGGGGATATAAAAAAGAGAAAGATTAGTTACTGTAAGAGATTATTAACCCAAAGAATAGGAGATCAAAATTATCTCTCCACTTTTGAGAGTGTCAGGAAGAAAATAAATATTGCAAAAATAAGAACCAATTCCCATGAGCTTAAGAGTGAAACAAGTGGACATTAGACAAGAACTAAAACACCTTGTTTGTAAAGTCCTCGAATACCATCCTTGGTCATCCAACACTATTCTCAATATTTGTTTACTTGATTTCAATATTTTGACACTAAATTTAAGGTCTAACCGACATTATGATATAGAACTATTAGGAAAGGATATGTTAACACTGGAAATAACAATACATATGACAAATTCACTCATTACTCACATACTCATTTAAACATTCCAACATATAAACGATATTTTATGTTGATATATGGAATATTAGTAATTGATACATGGGAAAACATAGCCATATATATTAATTTGTTCCCTTAAAAACATTCACAATTAATTCATGGGTCCAATACATTTTGCAAAACCCACAATGTAAATTACATTCATTTGACATAATCGACAATTAATTTATAGAATGTAGGAAAAAATATCTCCTCTATATTACAAATGATGGTTGTAGCAACCTTAAAATCTATAAATTAATATCTCCCAAATAGTCCAAAATTCACCCTCAATAAAATGCTAAATTCCATACTTGCATCTTTCCTAATTCATCATCCTCAAATATCAAAATAATCATAAGCATTAATCATTAACAAATTCATAAGCATACCATAGTGGGTCCAAAATCATTAATTATCATCAAAGAAGTAGTAAAAACCAAAATAATTATCTAATTGGGATATGCATTTGTGGAAATATCTCCTTAAGGGTCGCTTTTCTCCAAGGTCATGTAATTGCTACCCTTTACTCAGAAATGAAACAACAAGAACAAATTTAATAGTTATGGCTATACATTTTCTCACTAAACTGAATTTCTAAATATCATAGACAATTAATTAACATTGCAGTCCTTTCCTTGTTACAACAATCCCACTCATCCAACATATGTTCTTCCTCAACCTACACGACACTAAGAATGGAATCCTCTTCTCTTTTAAGTAGCTCCTTAGGGTATCCCCGTTCCTATCTAGTGCTCCAATGCATATTAGCAATGCATCTCTAGTGTTTGGAACTAATAATATCACTTCTGACTTAGTTATATTTTTCTAAAAATTGTGTATGAATGAGAGAATTAATGAATTCCCCAAATGTTGAGTGAATCCCTTCCCCAAGTCTTCCATGAACACAATGTTTGCATGGAAACCACATGCCCTGTAGTGAAGCTTGGAAAAATAAAACATGAGGCACATAAGAGAAGATGGATTAGTTTAGGAAAATAAACACATAAAATCCCAATAAAATATTATTTCTTAAAATGACCCTACTTACCCAATCATTGGATCATTTCGCCATGATGTTTCGCGTATGTTATAATGCAAAGTGCACCTTATTATTATTATTATATAATACAAATATATAAATCTAATGGTATGACACCTACCCTTACTTTACTGTATGCTTACAATAATTGCCACGCCAAGTGTTGGCTCATCCTTGTGTGATTGAAGCACTAATATCTACATCATGTTCAATTCTCACATGTGGGTATCACATTCCTCCCCATGTTGGAATAACATCGGTCTCATTCTTCCTCTTTCTAGTAACATCATCATGTTACACTTTCAAAACAATTGATAACGTAGGTGGCTCCCTTATATTATTTGAGATTCCTTTAAGGCCTTAACATTTTAGCATGTATCTACAACATTCATCAAAGGAAAACATGCATGCCATATCAATTGTATGTGGCAATTATTCCATCCGCAGGAATGTCAAATTCATAGCTGAAGAATTTATATTCATAACAAAAGATTAATTATTAAATTCTAGCTCAAAACTTATATGCATGATTATTCATTACTTCACATGGATGTCAAAGGTAAGAGTTAAACTCCCTATATTTTTTGACATTCCCTCCTTAATTCCAACTAACATATAACAAAAATCTCGCAACAATCTCATCCACGTTTCCTCTTCCTTGTAGAAACTCACCCTTCTAGGCTTATGCGTCCCCTTCTCTACTACGAAACCCCTTAGGAAAGCGATTAATTATGAAGTCTTTCAAATGCAAGGAGAATGCCAACTTATAGAGTTTTTCTATCAATGTGTTCTACTAGTAACCTCTTATCAATGAAAAACTTATGGAATCAAGGCATATCATAGTTCAATGTCATCATCGTGTCCTTCTCCTTGTGTTTTCTAGCTTACAAAAACCATTATATATCCTTACTAGAGAGATCTATCATCTCATTTGTATCATATATATACATTTACCATGAAATGTCATCATGAAATTTTCCACATAAATTTGAATTTTGTTTCATAAAGAAACCAATTTCACAGCTATGAATTATCCTCAAAATGTTTGGCCCTTGCATATAATAGAAACCAAATGTTCTAGACTTACACCCACTACCATATCTAATACATTTCTACCCACAAACTATCCATCTTGACAGATCCTCCATTTCACCCAATAGGCTATGACTATTCATGTATATAATTCCTTATTTGCAACATCCACAACAACCCATAAAATTTTCTTATAATTATGACATTAAATTACATAACTTCTAGTTGTTAACATATTAAATACAATGAAATATGGCACAAGAATCCATTCACACAATGCGATATAACATATATGCCAACTTACATATATGGATACTTTTTCTTCGTATGTAGTTTTCAAACTTGCCAAAAATTGCCCTAAAATAGTGGATTTGGCCCCTTTTTCCAATTCTACTCTAGGTCCTTTGAAATATATCCTAATTCTCTTTTAGGATTTCTCATGCTTTCTCTTCCTCTAAAGGCTATATTTTTTTGTCAATTTTTGGGTATTCAATACAAAAATTTCAAATTGTCCCTTAAGAAAACATTCATCGGTACAATTACTATAGAATGTAACTTGAAATTTACATACATTTGAGTTTAAAAGTTCAAGTTATTTTCAAAATAAAATTGGTTCTTGATCTTTTTTTAACACCAAATCATTCTCTATATATTGGGTTCCTCTACGTTAGAATTCATCCTCTTGCTTCACCCTGTTAGGTACTGATAGATGGTTCTTCACAACACCATTTTCATTCCCAGTTTTTATTTACTTCCCTAATTGATCTTCTTTTTTTGATGGCTAGTTGGGCCCATCCTAATTAATATTTTACTTTATCAAGCTTTCTCCAAAAGGACTCCATAAAAATTCTTCATCCTTCATTGGTTTTGATTGATATATATATATATATATATATATATATATATATATATATATATATATATATATAAATATATATATATATAGACATATATGCTCTTTCAATTTAAAACAACCACTTCCATTAAATGACATAAAGATTGGACCAATTAAAATACCAATGGAAAACTTGATGAATAACATTTCAATGGAAATCCAAATGGTTTCCAAGTATGCATTTCTTATAACTAATTTTTATCTTTAACACAATCATTTTTTTACAACATTTTCCAAGAATTCTTCAATCAAAACTCACCTATTATTGCATCTTTAGAATTTCATCACATTCTATTGTCCAAAAAATCCTAATTCTTGATTTTGTTTTTCTTATAGGATGTTTCCCTTAGACATTCCATATCATAAATCATCATGTCCTCTCATATCAATATTCTTGGTCTCTAACATGCTTAACAAAATCCCATTGACTACTTGCATGTCCTTTTCCAATGGCTATTTTCCAAGTTCTTTAATGCTTACCCATTTTTTTGTTTCACAAGAACCTTTCCTATTAAATATATATTAACTTATTCAAATCAGAAATTTTTGTTTCATATATAATCAACATATTCCTGATGACCACTCCACGATGATAATTTTTTATGGATATTTTCCATCTTTTTATTCCAAGTTCTTTTACAAAAATATTTTTCCCAAATATTTGTATGGATGTTTTCAATTGAATGTCTTCATATTGATAACAATATGGATGGACTAATCCCACACGTTTTCATTTCCTAACACAAGAAACATCTGGATGCCAATTTGTAAGGTTTAAAGAAAGTTGTCATTCTTCTTGCTCACCCAAATCGTCCACCTGCCCATGCATTCCACATCCTCTGACCATTCTGTTGCCCGAAGAAGGAGATTACCAGCTCGGCCATCATCAGTCACAGTTAGACCCCCAACAACCATATTTAACAGGAAGCATGGCCAAAGGAGAAAAGGACATAGCACGACTCTGTAACTGAATTTATCAGTCATGGACTACACTGGTACAAGCACTCCAACCGCCTAAAGGACAACACAACACTTGAACAGATCGGATTCACTTGTTGAAACAAGCAAACTCGTTTAGAAACTCCATCAGGCGGTTAAATGCAGTTGGTGGTCAATTATGACTCCTCCATACCTAAACAGCCAAGTGCCCTAGTATTGTAAACTTATAAATATCTAGAAGCAAGATGTAATCAAGGTTGGCATTTGATATAAGATTCAACTTCTAGAGACTCTAGATATTTTGTCACTTGTAGTGTCTCATCTTCATTTTCAGCTAATACAAGTTTCTTTCGTTGTTAACTGCTCACTGTCCATTTTCCTCTATTCCAAGCTTGTGCCTGATATGTTGTGTTCTTGATCTTTTGATGTTTAGCACTAGATAACTGTCATCTTATCTCTATGTTAAAATCTTGAATGTATCATTGAATAGGTTGCTTAGGTTTCTTTCTATCTAATGCAGGAGAGTTGTCATCCTGTCTTTGCATTAATAGATTAGATTTACAAGTTTCTTTACTAGTTGCAGCCGACCATCACATGGTCTTGTGTATCTACTGGTGTGGTTAGTATTCTCCATATTCACCTAATATCTAAAACTGTGAGCATTGGTGGTCTAAAGCCTTGTAGTCTAAGGGTGTTCATGCATGTATGGAGTGAAACAAAGTGGAAGTGGTTATCTAGCTTGAACCAAACCATCATTCCTTCCATTAAAAATACACCAATAGTTGAATTTATATGTTACCAGGCATCTCCGAGCTACAACCTAGGAGATTTTCTTGGAATCCTAACATAATTGGCGCTGCTACCAGGGAGAGGAGATTGAAGCTCAGCTTCCCTGGGAGAATGAAACAGATCCAACTTTGATGATAGACAAAGTCTAGACACGATTTTGGTTGCAATCATATATCTGGCAACTATACCGGAGGCCGAACCTCTTGGCGACTCCACATCACAGTTCTGGCTCAATTTGTGAGACACACTGGGAGAAATCCTCAGAAATCGCCAGCTGACTCAATGCCTGACCTTGAGAATATTGTCAAGCAAAGCAAGATATCATGAAAAGAAGCATCAAGATCAGTTACGCCTAAACAATATTATGTATCTCTGTAAGAAAGGCTTGTAGCTGAGCATGCACATGTTGAAAATATAGAGCCTAGCACTATCAGTGAAGAAGTACCCTCAGAGATTCGTAAAGCTGCTTGTTTAATAAGTTCCCCTTTGGATCTCAGTCCAAAGGAAACCTCCCTTCCAGTCCATCATATTCCTTTAGCCCTGTCAGTCATCTCTCGATTCCCTACCTTTCAAACTGCCAGTTCCCTTCCATTTACCCCAGTCATGGCAGGCCCACAAGCACCCACCAAAATGGAAAGAATCATAGCTACTAGGTATGGAACCCTGGTCCGGCCTATTCCTTTGAATGCCATGCCTACAGGAGAATATCAGAAGTACATGCCTGAGTTCACTGGTACACAGGGAGTGACAACTGAAGAACACCTTGAGTCTTTTTATAGCTATGCTGATAACCTAGATATCAGTGAAGACGATGTGTGGATGAGATTATTTGTCCAAAGTCTTGATGGAGAGGCTAGAAAGTGGTTCAGAGAGATGACCCCTAGGTCTATAGCAGACATTGAAGCATTAGATGATGTGTTTTTAAAGCATTGGGGAGATAAGAAAGACCTGTTATACTACCATACTAAGTTTGGCAACCTAAAAAGGGAAAATGGGGAGTCATTATCTGACTTCAATAAAAGATTCAATGATATGTATAGCAAGATACCAGCTGAAGTGAAGCTTACACTCACCTCTGCTAAACTCACCTATGCCAATGCCTTTGATTCTGATTTCTGCTTGCTATTAAGAGAGAGGAGATGTGCTACTCTAGCTGAAATGCAAGATGTAGCCTTGGAGGTGGAATCCAATATCATGGCTGCAGAGAAACTCAAAGGACATGCTGATAGAAGGAGGCAGAGAGGTGAGTCTTCCTCCTCTTCCTCATCTTCAAAACCTAAAATAGACAAAATGACTAAAATGATAGAGTCATTGGCTGCTGAAATATCCAAGCTGAAGGTTGAGCAGAGTTCTAGGAAAGCAAGGCTTCCTAGCACATTTGCTCCTAGGAATCCAAATCTGTTCAGGAGGGAAAATGAACAATTGCAGATCATTCAGAAGGGCAAAGAGGCCAGTGAAGAACAAAGGGTTAAGACCCCTTTCCAGAATGTAGTCATGGAGGAGGAGCAGTTTGATGAAGAGGATGAGATTCATTGCATGGAAGATAAGGGTAGTGCTGCCTTTTTGACATTAGCTACCTACGAAGAGTCATTACTCAGGGACCAAACCAGTTAAGAGTGGGACAGAGAAGCTGTTTTACAGACTGAAGACTAGCGAAGATATAACTTGAGGTCAAAAACAAGTAATGTCAAAGAGAATCCTACCCAAAGAGCTGTTGTCCCCACAAAATAGAAGATCAGCAAGCAAAAGCGGCCGACAACTGATCCCACCATCCTGAAAGCCCCAACTCAAGAGGTAAGAGGCCCTAACAAGTCCCCTTCCCCTTTCAGTTTTGAATCAAAAGTCTAGAAGTTGAGAATATCTATACCTCTGATAGAACTTGCAAAGAGTGAGGTCTTTAGAAAGCCCATTCTTGTTTCCCTTGAGCTAAAAGCCACACAAGCATCCAATGACTATATGAATTTACAAGATGATAAACTTGTAGTTGTGCTTAGCCCAATGACTGAACCTGCTGATGACAATTCCCCATCATTTTATGTCTCCTTGACCATTCATGACAAAATCCTCCATAATTGCCTGCTGGAAACAGGGGCCAACCATAATCCGATGCCCAAAGCTGTCATGGAAGAGTTAGGCCTTGACATTACCCGAACTTATCATGACTTGTTCTCCTTTGACTTGAGGAAGGTGAAATGCCTGGGGTTAATCAAAGACTTAGCTATCAACCTAACTCAGCTACCCATGAAAAGCATTATGATGGATATTGTGGTAGCAGATGTCGCCCCCCAAGTTTTGTATGCTACTTTCCAGAGGGTGGATTAAGAGGTTAGGTGGGACATTGCAAAATGACTTGTCTTATGCCACTATCCCAGTTTTTGGAGGAGAAAGTAGAAGACTATACAGGGAAGCCCAGCTGGCCTATATCATCAGTGATGAGAAGAATCCCACTAATCATCCCATTTATGCTGTGGACACTGATTTTGGAGCATGTATTCTCCAAATTGAAGAATCCGATAGGACCTTGGTGTAGCTCAAGAAACCAGTAGACCAAGCCATGGAGGAAGAAGGGACACAGGCTTGGGATATGTTCTTTGATGGAGCCTCTTCAAAGGAAACTGCGGGAGTAGGAGTGGTGCTGGTGTCTCAAAAACAAGAAAGCACACATCTGTCTTTCAAATTGACTTTTCAGGTCACCAATAATATAGTAGAGTATGAGGCTCTGATATTGGGCTTAAACGATGCCAAAGACATGGGAATCAGAAACATAAAGGTGTTTGGAGATGTTGATCTCATCATTCAATAGGTGAACAAAATGTTCCAAGCAAGGCACCCAAGGCTTAAAGCATATAGAGATGAGGTACGGAGACTCAAAGAATCTTTTGATAGCTTTTGTATCTCATATATTCCTAGAGTAAAAAATCAGCTTGTTGATTCCCTTACTGTGTCTGCTAGCATGTTCATCCCTCCCATGCCCCCTAAATTGGTTTATGAAGTACAGATAAAATATAGACCATTCTTGCCTGATAATGTCCAGCACTAGAAAGTCTTTGAAGATGATGATGAAGTAAATAGGTTTTTGCAAGTCATTGATGAATTCTCTGAAATGCAAATTGATCAAGAGAATGAAACCTTGGAGGAAATTCCCCATCCCCCACTAAGGAATAGAATTGGTAAAGATAGCATTGTACAGTTGCCTAGCAATCATATAGCTAAAGGGCTAGTGCCTCTAGAGAAGATGTTTGACCATAATGACGTACCTCATAAGGCTGCCCAAAAAGAAAATCAGTCTGCAGTCCATAAGCATAACATAGGGAGTCTAGATCATCCAAAGTATATAAATTTGTCCACCCATTTGTTTTCTGCCCAAAATTCTGAGTACTGCTCCTTAATGAAGCAATTTGCTAATGTCTTTGCCTGGGAATACAGTGACCTTAAAACTTATGACAAAAATATCATCCAACATAAGATCTCATTGGAGAAAGACACCATTCCTTTCAAGTAGAAGCTGAGACCCATAAATCCTTTGCCCCTCTGATTGAAAAGGAAATCAAGAAGTTGTTGGCTACCAAAATCATAGTTCCTCTGAGGTATTTGAAGTGGGTAGCCAACTTGGTAGTGGTGAGGAAGAAAAGTGGAGAAATCAGGCTATGTGTTGATTTCAAGAATTTGAACAAATGCTTTAAGAAAGACAACTATCCCCTTCCAAAAATGGAACATTTGCTACAGAAAGTCTCAGGGGCCAAAGCGATGTCTTTCTTGGATGGATTTTTAGGGTATAACCAAGTTGTTGTACATCCAGATGACCAAGAAAAGTCTACTTTCACCACTCCTTGGGCACTTTTATGTACTCTAAGGTGCCCTTTGGGATGATGAATTTTGGGGCTACCTTTCAGAGAGCCATGGATATAACATTCGTAGGAGAGAAGGATAAGTTTGTCCTTGTCTACCTGGATGATATAATAGTATACTCCAGCAACCATTAAGATCATTTGCAACATTTAAAGAAAGTGTTTCTCAAGTGCAGAAGGTTTGGGATATCAGTGAATCCTAAGAAGTCACAATTTGCTTTAGAAGAGGGCACATTTCTAGGACACCTTGTCTCTGCCGCGGGTGTCAAGATTGACCCAGAAAGAGTGAAAGAAATACAAACCTTATCTGTTCCAAGATCAAAAAAGGACATCCAATCCTTTCTGGGCAAAATAAATTTTGTAAGGAGGTTTATTCCTAATTTTGCAGAATTGGTAAAACACATCACCTCCATGATGAAAAAGGAATCAGAGGTCAAATGGACTGATGCAGCAAGAAGATCTTTTGAAGCCATCAAAAGAGCTATTATGGAAGCTCCCACTTTGATAAGCCCAGACTATAGCAAGGAGTTCCATATCTTTTCCTTTTCTTTCGGTGACACCCTTGCAACAGTCTTATTGTAGAAAGATGATGGGGATTCAAAGCATCCAGTGGCGGTTTTCAACAAAACATTAAGGGATGCTAAACTAAGGTATGATATTATTGAAAAGCATGCTTATGCTCTTATCAAATCTTTAAAAGCTTTCCGAATATACATTCTGCACTTCAAGGTAATTTCATATGTGCCCCCTGCTTCAGTAAAGGATGTCCTAACATGGCCAGATGTTGATGGAAGAAGGGCCAAATGGATTGTAATGCTTATTGGGTTCAACATAGAATTGAAGCCCACCAAGCTTGTCAAGGGCCAGGGCCTTGCTCAGTTGATGGCCGAAGAAAATCGCAAAATTCTTGACATAAACTGCATGGATACAAACTCAGATGACAAATAGAGAGGGTGAGAAACAGTTGAATGAGGATCAAACCAGTCGTTGGCTGAAAATCTATCTTCTTGTGAATGGTATTCTGCAATAGCTCAATTTTTGCTAAAACTAGAAGTTCCTCCAAGCCTAATTTCAAGCTAAGCCAGGACCATTAAGCTAAGAGTAGCCAAGTTCTGTATTCATGAAAACCTGCTTTATTGGAGGGATCCATCTGGAATCCTTTTAAGAA
Organism: Pinus taeda; assembly: GCA_000404065.3. NCBI lineage: Eukaryota > Viridiplantae > Streptophyta > Pinopsida > Pinales > Pinaceae > Pinus > Pinus taeda. The sequence continues at coordinate 30,394 of APFE030511764.1, forward strand.
TTATAGAAAAAGAACAATCTATGGAGGTCATGCATCAGTTTCATTCCAGTATCTGTGGAGGACATCACTATTGGAAAACCACAACCCACAAGACCCTCAGAGCTGGGTATTATTGGCCCACTTTATTTACTAATGTATTTTCATTTGTAAGGTCCTATGTCAAATGCCAGAGGTTTGAAGGAACATAGCAATTGAAATCCTTGCCATTGAAGCCAATACATGCCAGTGTCCCTTTCCAGTAGTGGGGCTTGGATTTCATAGGGGAAATTAATCCACATTCTAGTGGCCAACACAGATGGATCTTAGTAGCCACTGACTACTTCACTAAATGGATAGAGGCCATCCCTACTAGGAAATCTGATCACCATGTTGCCATGAAGTTCTTAATAGAAAATATTCTCACAAGGTTTGGCTGTCCACACAAATTAGTTATAGACAATGCAATAGCTTTCAGGGAAAAAGAGTTGGTGGACATGTGTGACTCAATGGGCATTAAGCTAGTGCATTCCACCTCATATTACCCTCAAGGTAATGGTCTAGTAGAATCATCCAATAAGAGCCTGATAAGGATAATCAAAAAATTGCTGGAAGACAACAAAAGGAACTAGGATTCCAAACTGAAGTTTGCATTGTGGGCTGACAGGGTGACCACCAAGAAATCCACAGGGAATTCTCCATTCAAGCTGGTATATGGCACTAAGGCTATATTCCCAATCCAGTTGACCCTCCCTGTGGCCAAGTTCTTGCAGGAAGAGCAGAATGAGGAAAATGACATGGCAAAGAGGATTAGTGAATTGGCTAAAGTGCATCAAATCAGAGATCAATTGATTGAAAATTCTGCAACTCATCAAAAGAGGATCAAGGAAGCCTTTGACAGAAAGACAAAGATGGACAATTTTCAAATTGGAGACTTGGTTCTTAAGTGGGATGCACTAAAGGAAATGAAAGGTAATCATGGGAAGTTCGATGCTCTGTGGATTGGATCTTTTGTCATTGCTCAGGTCCAGGGGAACAACACTTTCAAGCTGCAAAGTATGGAAGGAGAAATAGTTTTTGATGACCCAGTAAATGTGTGGTTTTTGAAAGTTTATGTTAAATAAGGTTGTTAGGCCTCAACATTGTAAATATGTTCTTTTACAAAGTTTTAGTGTAGGCTTAATTAGGCTCCATGCCCAATGGAACACTAGGAAATATTGTTGATCTTGCTTTCATATGAAAGGTAGTGGTCTACGGCTCTTGAAACCTCAGAGGGAGGATTTCATCCCCAGAAGGAGCTAGTGTTAGCTTTGCTATACAGCGGTGACTTTCTAATGTCAGAGAAAAGCTTGGTTTGTTGGTTATGTCCAAAAGGGGGCTTATGTTGGTCACTCTTCCCTTCCTTCCTCCTACCCCACTAACTCTCCTCCATCTCCATTTCCCTGTTTGCCTCCTAAACTCGACAAAGTAACCCCCTTTGGCCTTAGCCCCAATCGTAAAACCCCAAACCAACCATAAAACCTTACCCATACGCCCGCACGTGCTCATAAACCCCTCATCACTTCTCCACCATTGATCACCCCCACTGATCCAATGGATCCTGTTGCACCCGATAAAGGCAACCCGCTCTACCACTCCCCACTATCAGATCATCTCCGTCGAGATCTGACAGTCTTCGCTTTCACCGTGCCAACAACTTGATTGAGTGATATCATGCCATGAGAGTAGTTTTTCTCTCTCATCGGCTATTACATGTCGATCGCTGAGTGGGATCCCTTGACCCTGGGCATTTATTGCCTAGCACCCGAAAGTAGTGCAATGAAAACCTTTATAGGTCGACCAAACTGCTCTCGCCTGTTAAACGCCTCTGTAACTTCGTCGCTCGATGACCGTCCGATCTGTCCGCTGAAGATCTAACGGCCTTAACACACCCCACTCCCACCTCGGTTGATAGCCTCCATCAAACGATCTCCTCCGTTCATTTCCTCGATCCGACGGTCATTCTTCTCGCTCACCCAAGTCGTCCACCTGCCCATGCATTCCACATCCTCTAGCCATTCTGTTGCCCGAAGAAGGAGATTACTAGCTCGGCCGTCGTTAGTCACAATCAGACCCCTAACAACCATATTTAACAGGAAGCATGGCCAAAGGGGAAAAGGACATAGCATGACTCTGTAACTGAATTTATCAGTCATTGACTCGACTGGTACGAGCACTCCAACTGCCTAAAGGACAACACAACACCTGAACAGATCGGATTCACCCGCTGAAACAAGCAATCTTGTTCTGAAACTCCATCAGGTGGTTAAATGCAGTTGGTGGTCAATTATGACTCCTCCATACCTAAATGGCCAAGTGCCCTAGTATTGTAAACTTATAAATATCCAGAAGCAAGATGTAATCAAGGTTGGCTTTTGATGTAAGGTTCAACTTCTGGAGACTATAGATATTTTGTCACTTGCAACATCTCATCTTCATTTTCAGCTAACACAAGCTTCTTTTGTTGTTAACTACTCACTGTCCATTTTCCTCTATTCCAAGCTTGTTCCTGATATGTTGTGTTCTTGATCTTTTGATGTTTAGCACTATATAATTGTCATCTTATCCCTGTGTTAAAATCTTGAATGTATCATTGAATAGGTTGCTTAGGTTTCTTTCTATTCGATGCAAGAGAGCTGTCATCATGTCTTTGCATTAATATATTAGATTTACAGGTTTCTTTACTAGTTGCAGCCAGCCATCACATGGTCTTATGTATCTGCTGGTGTGGTTAGTATTCTCCATATTCACCTAATATCTAAAACTGTGAGCATTGGTGGTTTAAAGCCTTTTAGTCTGAGGGTGTTCATGCATGTCTAGAGTGAAACAAAGTGGAAGTGGTTATCTGGCTTGAACCAAACCATCATTCCTTCCATTAAACCTACAACAATAGTTGAATTTATATGTTACCAGACATCTCCGAGCTACAACCTAGGAGAGTTTCTTGGATCCTAATAGATACCAAAACTTCATAGAAAGCCTTGTTTCATGAGGTCAAACATGAACCTTATGAAATATCCATAACAACATAAGTATTCTATGCTATTTTCATATTTGGGCCTTCTTATTGGAAACATAATTTAGCACGCCCAATGGATTTTAACTCCTAATCTCATAGATCAACTACAAGAAAGTATAGGTTTTCCCTATTCCAAGATAATTGGTCACCGACTTCTTATAGCCATATCATATTCACTCCACAAGTAAGCCTAAAGTCTTAGTGATGGCTTGAATTATAAATATTAACCATTAACTTATCATTATGAGCATTTAAATTCAAAATCAATAGAGAGATCATTAAGGATTTTTCTCAAACAATTTGCACGAAACATTATAATTCCATTCAACACTTCACATACTAAACAGATAATAGACCAATATCATAGCTAGGCTTCAATATTATATTTCAATATCCCTAGATGCCATCCTCAATCATTCAACACTATCATCAATATTTTTTTACTTCAATTTGACACCATGAGACTAAATTTAAGTTCTCACCAATATTATGTTATAGAATTTATAGGAAATTATATGTTAATAGCGGAAATAACATTCTTTATGACAAATTCATTCCTTACTTATGTATTCATTTAGCCATTCTAGTACATAAACCACATTTTCCACTAATACATGGAATTTTAACAACCAATACATGGGAAATCATATCACTAAATGTATCGAACCTTTCTTTTAAAATAATCACATTTAGTATGTGCTTTTGTATCCTATATGATACTCACCTTTCCAATTACATGAATTTAACCTAATTGAGAATTAATTTACATAACATAAGAAGAGTTATATAAGTTGTATTGCAAATGGTGGTTGTAGTAACCTTATTCGTATGAATATCTTCCAAACAATCCAAAATGCATTCTTTAATACAATGCTAAATTCTAAACTTGTATCTTTCCCAATTAATACATCTTCCTCCAATATAGAAATACCCACAAGCATTAATCATTGGAAAATGCATAAGATTAACACAACAAATCCAAAATCATTAATAATCGACACAAAATAAGTAACAAATAAACTACTTATCTAATTAATGGACAGGCTTGCAAAAAAATATACATGAGATAATTTTTCCCCCAAACCATAGGTACCAGCTCATATAGGTACCACATCCACCCTAGATAATGAATGAACAAGGATGAATTCACTAGCTATGGCTCTAGTTTTTTCTACTTAGTCAAATTTCCAAATATCACAAACAAGAAATTAAAATTACATTCATTTACCAATAACAACAATCCCACTCAGCCAAGATATCTTCCCTCTCATCTTGCACAACATTATGAATGTAATCACTTTCTATTTGAAGAAATTCCTAAAAATACCCCCCTTTCTATCTAATCATTCTAGTGTAGCCTAACAAGGAATCAATAAGGGCCTTGTAATTCATTTTTCCTTCCTCTCATCCATTACTAGTGAATCCTAGTTATAATTTACACACTTCCATGGATGCCATTCCTCCAAAATAAACATAAAGATTTCCAAAAGAAAATTATTTCTTGAACTCATCCAACTTCTCCACTCATTGTTTCATTACACCCATGGTGCTTCCAGAGGAATTTATAACCTCAATTGCACCTTCCTTTTCTTCTTCTTATTATTATGGTATTAACATAAACCAAATACAAATCCAATGGTAGAATTCTTACCTATCATATGTTTACTATATTTTTTCCTACATAATTAACATCATATATATTTTTTATGCAATCAAATCATGGGCATTCATTAACAAAAATATCATATAACCAATATTTTGACTATAAACCATCTTAGTGGAGTAATATAAACATTAACACAATACTTTACATAAACAATGATCTTTTATAAACATATCAATAAGGGAAAAAATATTTTCACTTTTATGCCACTCATTATATTGATAATAAAAAACCACATTATAATGTAACTAAGGCACCTAAGCTTTCATCATTCATTCAAGCAATCGTATCAAGACATGGGCCCTTCAAATATCTTACTACCATTTGTGTTATTTCGCCAAGCATGTTCTCACAAATATATTTAGATGTTCCTCAAAAGCCCCTTTGCAAACTTTTGATCCACATTAATTACATAGTCTCAGCATAGAATTTGTTGTAACAGCTAACCAAAAGTATAAATTGCCACTACCATATATGTGCGATATGGACTCTTTAGTTTATGAATTTGTGAATGAAGCTATAAATCTTTTGTTCATTGTTTCAAATTAACCAGAATAATTTGTATTGAATATTTTTTTGATAAGTTGTTAAAATAATGAACACAATTAATGTTTATGTATACAACATGATTTACATAATCATTAAACTATAATCTAAATAATCCATAACCAGTACACACTAATGCCCTTTAAAATTATAAGTAAACAAAAAAACCCACAAAAACCATCTTAAAAATACCTTCTTCAAATGAGAATATATTTTTTCATATATATGTGATAATTTAAGAAATAACTCTTTCTTTTTAAAATTTTCATATCATATATATTTTTTAGAGAATCAATTTATAAGCATTCACCAATATAGATATCTAATAATTAACCATCACATTAAAATTAAAATTAAACATCTAACACATTGTTCTACACAAACAAAAGGCACAATGTCACTAATAAATGAAATGGTTTTTAAATAAAATCTAACAATCCAATATCATATAATATTTTTACTATAAAAAAATAAATAAGAAAAATCAATTCTTAATTAAAAGAAATAAAAATAAAAATTATTCTATTGGACACATTATTTCTTTTAAATTACAATTCAATTAAAAGCAATATATTTTTTAATTTATACTTCCTATAATAATAATATAAGCAAAACAATACAATATATAATCCACATTTATATTTTAACCATTATTCCAAGACTCTCACAACAGATTTAACGCATCATAATGTAAACACACAGCCTTTGATCACTCTTTTGGCACAACTATACACAAGAACTTAACATTCTGAATACATGGGCGATTTCTTTATTACTCGTGAAGCTACATATGAAGTACCAATGCGTGATATGGGCACCTTAGTGGATAAATTTATTAATGCACCATAATTTTTTCTAAATTAATATTAATAACAATACGCTTAATAATTTATAAATATATAAAACCATATGAATTTTTTTTAACATTAATTTATTAATATATACTTTCAATTAACAAGAATCTTCATCATGCATGCATTGATAAACCCCAAAATTATTAATAATAAAGTAATAGGTTTGTTTTCCTCGATGAAAGTCAAAGAGGAAGATAATCTCGACGATTTGATAAGCTAATATAAATATCTCTCAAATCTACTCACACAAACCCAGGCTATTTAGATCGGAACTACCGTCCACATCATGGCAATTATTTTATTCTATATAGTTTTCTTTTAACTCCAGCCTGCATGAATTAAATCCTACATTAATCGTCTAGTCACTCTCGAAGACGTAGTCGGATTGGGAGGCCCTTGATCAAGCGAGGAAAAGGAAAGTAGGAGATCTTATCATCCTGCAGTGCCTCCCATCTGCAAACATTAGATACATATAAAACAGAATGTCAGCAGATTTAAATCAGAATTTTTTTTTATTGAAGTTCTTGCGATGAATTAAACAAAATTTTTAATCAGAAATTGCCAAAGCATTTAGAACCAACAAACTTGGTTCATCATGAAAACCAGGTGATGAACCACACTTGTTGTTTATCATGAAAACCAGGTGATGAACCACACTTGTTGTTTATCATGAAAACCAGATGATGAACCACACTTGTTGTTTGGAAAGCCCAAAAATATAAAAAAAATAAAAACCTGAATTTGGTGACGAAGTTATGAAGAAAGAGGGCCAGCTCCATCTTTGCCAGATGCATTCCTGGACAGAGCCTGGCACCTCCTCCAAAAGGCATAAACGAGGGGTTCTTTAAGAGCTCCTGCAGAATAAAGTAGGGAACTAAATTAGAATTACTAACAGAATTTGGGGTTGGGGTTCCTGAAAACATGAAGCTACTGATTTCGTGGTAATGAATTACTTGATCTTGCAGATGCGGTTGCCAGCGCCATGGGTCAAACTTGAGTGCAGAAGAATGGTACTTCTCGTCCAGATGGGTGCCTGTCAGAAACACATACACTGTCCATCCTCTTGGAATGACAAAGCCTCCTGAGATCAAGAGTTTATAATGATCAGAATGATGAAGTAAATATCATAACTAGGTTACAAAGATGAGGCGGCCATTGAAGACCCAAAAATTCTGCTGGATACCTTTGGTTTTAATGTCCTCTTTTGTTTCTCTGAAAACTCCTGGACCAAAGTTGCCGACACGAAGTGTTTCATGTATGACCTGGGAATTGAACAAATACAAAAGATCATCACTCATCTGGACACTGTTATTGATTGAGATTAGTAACTAAAATATTTAAAAATCTGATTAACATTTGTAAAGTCAAATAGTTGATTTTCTTATTTCCATCAAATTTTACAAATCTGCAATTAACATAATAATAACCAATTAATCACATACACATTGGGTAAATTTCAATGACTGGTAATCATCCCAATTGAGCTTTTGATTTTTTAGATTCCCCTTCCTCTTTAACAGAGCGTCGTGCTCAGCCTGTGCCATGCATTTTCAACCATCAGTCCGGTCCAGTATTAACGTATCAATAACAAATGGGATGGTTTTAGATATAGATATTTGCAGCTGCTATACATTCACGGACCTTAAGTTCCTCGAGTGCTCGGGGACAGTCTGTGAGAAACTTGATAGCGAATGACATGGATCTGGACGATGTCTCGTGACCAGCAAAGAGCAGGAACAGTATAAAATCTGCTATAATTTCTTCTGAAAACGTGTCTTCTTTCAAGAGTTTTGTTAACAAATCATTATGTACAGCTTCTGGATGCTGCCTTCTATCCTCTATACTCTCGTAAATCTTTTTTATCAAAAATTCCCTCGCCTAACAAATTAAATAAATAATCAATTAAAAAGAAAAAAGTAATGTATTATTTTTAGAAAATTCGAAAATATTTTTGAAATCTACAATCAAAATTAATCCAGTTAAAAAATTCAACTAAATTAATGAGACTCTTGCGCACCTTAAATCCTCTTGCATACTTGGTACCCGGGATTTTGATGGGAACAGCGAGGAGAGCTTCAGAGAAATGGCCAAACGCTTCACAAATCTCTTCAGTGTCCTTGGATGGCGATAAGTCCAGCAATTGTTTGGCCATCAAATTCAGAACAAGCTATAACATATACGCAGGAGAAACAAATTCAATTTAATCTGGCAAGAAGTTCGTCACCATGATACTGATAAATGATAAATTTAAAGAAAAATATAAGAAATGTTTTAAAAGTCAAATATACAGTTATGGGGATAATAATGATTTTAAATAATTTATTTTGTTTTTATCTTTAAAATATTTCTTAAAAGTAATATTTTAAGTCAAACATACGGTTATTTTATTTGATCAGGGTGTTGCAGATTTCAGAAATACTTATAAAATTCGCGGACAATAATGATTTTAAATATTTAAAATAACAATAACAATTTTTTAAAATAACAATTTTAAATAACAATTTTTTTAGACAGCTAAATCTATTTATATATTCAAAAACTGATGTTAACCCACAAAAATGGTTTACTAAATTGAAATAAAAAAATCCGATACCCAAAATAATAGTTAGAAAACCCCAAAGCTTATTAACAGTGATGGGTTGGTTGATGTTGCTGACCTGATGGCACTCTTCTTGAAGATGTATATCCCTCTTGGCTTCCCATTTGGCCAAGGTGATGTGCAGAAGGTTCTGTATGTCCTCCATGAAGTCCACGCTCAACCTCTCGAACCTCAGCAAATTTACAGCCGCCCCATGTAACTTCCTCTGGAGATCTCCGTGTACCGAAAGCAAACCATATTTGCCAATGAGATTTCGAAGAGGTTTGGGATAGTTGGCCTGAAATTGCCTGCCTTCGTGTTGCAGGACATGTTTGTTGAATTCTGGATCCACGGACACAACAATTCGAGATCTTCCAAACAAATTTGATCTGAATATCTCCCCATACCTGTACTATTCACACCATTCATGTTTCACTTAATCTCTTCCTAAGGTGAGGGGGAACGCAGCTCACTAAAAAAATAACGCTACTTACTAAAAAAACGATATATTTCAGAAATAGGATTTCTGTAATTAGAATTGGTTTAAGTTTTATTTTCCGAATTTATTATATTGCAAATTATTTGTGTCGAAGTTTTGAATCCTCAAGTGTTATTCATCTCAGGATGTGATGAATCCGCAAAAGAAAGTTCAAATGTTGAAATGAAAAACAAAATAATCTCAATGTGATGAATCCGAAAAATAAAACTCAAATCTTGGAATGAAAAAATTGAGAAACTTCATCAACAATTTTCTTTCAAATTCATTCTGGTAAACTGCGAGTCACTGTAAAAAATTAACATTACCTTCGCTCTCGCTCTTGGATGAACTGGCGTGGTTGAGCAGTGGAATTAATACCTCGAAAGAAGCTGATGGTTTCTCCAATCAGTGGCCACCCTGTAGAACCCGGCGGCAACTTGTAGGCTCGACTGCTCGCCCCCCACACTAATTTGTAGAGCTGAAGCAGTAAGAAGCCCAGCACTAAACAGAGCAAGCCCACTAGCCATGAATCTGTAAGAGTCTCCGTCATGATGCCGGATCCCATGCTTTCTTGCTGAGAATGCCAAAAACTAGCGGCGTTACTGGATGCTTTATCCAACGCCTCGACCATATTTTCCTGTACAAAATGGTCGGTGCGTCCAAGATTCTAATTTTTTTTGTCCGCTTTGATATTCCATTTTTGGCGTTGATTGGATTCCATTTTTTTGTTTTGTATGCTTTTGATTCCCTTGTGCGTAGCAAGATTAACTCGGTATTTATTTTTCTACGGATCAAACGAGAAAGATACCGTATCCCTGAAATTACTTGATTCTGTCAGCACTGCACGTTCAACAAACTAACTTATTGCGCAAAGATAGTCAACGCTTTCGTTTTTCTTGCTTTCCTTTAAATATTTTTTATTTAATTTTTTTTCTAATGTTTTATTATCAGTATTCAAACTTACCAAAATTTTATAAAAAAAAAATATTTATTATTATTATAGTTTATTAATATCCCAATATTATTGGAACGTTGTATAATATCAAAATCCTCAGTACCATATAGACTATAACAATATATAAAAGCATAACAATAACAAATTTAATGTATTGCAAATCAAATGCATAAACTAAAAACCCAAAAAGATCATGCATCATGAGTGTACCTATGTTTCTTGTCAATAAATTAAGGGCATCAATGACCATCAACTATCCTATTTAGGAGCTTGGGAACTAGTAATATCATGTTGATTAAAAGAGTTTTTCTTTTGGACTCTAATAGAGGTTTTTGTTATCATTAAGAAAGACAACATATTATCCCTGACTAGAAGCAATGCCCACTTTCTTTTTGTCAATGCATAGGTTTGCATAATAGATCGTATAAGTGAAAATAAGGGGATTAAAGGATGTGGGACATACATGACCAAAGATACCAAGATGATGCTTGGAGGGCTCTATCTTGTTGGGCACTTTGTTAATTTCTTCCACCATGAAGGAGGTCCGTGATTATCCCACTTAAGCCCTTTCATCTTTGCATATGAGGGAGCTAACTGCCCATGCTCAAAACAAACCTTGCAAAAGAATGTGATATGCTCATAATCTACCATCTAAGTCTAGTTGTAGTGACCATAGGACGTAACAACTTGCTTTAGTAGCCATTTACTCAAGTCTATACAAATGCACAATCAAGCAAAGGTAGTGGCAACTTTGATGAGGGGTAGCCTTGCAAATACTAAGAAAAGCTCCCAAGCCATTACCAATAGCTTCAAGGAATTTGGGGATCCAAAACTCTACATGTAGATTTAGCAGTTGAACCCACAACAAAACCACCAACAAGGTTTCAACATAAGGGTTGAAGTTAGTGTGTCACAATTACATAAGGACGAAAACATCGCCCATAAGGAACAAATCATGTAACATAACTTCCAACAATTCCTTAGTGGAAACAAATTCAAGAACAAAAAACCAATGAGAAAAGAGATCCATGATGAAGATCTAGTATTGTAACTACTTTAGTGAAGGCCATAAAGCATTAAACCTACATATCATGTTGTGCTCTTAAATATTGATGGTTGTTGGTTGTTTTAATGGTTAGTTAAATCTATGTCATTTAATTTGTCAACCCGGGGTTTCGTAATTTGATAAGGTATACATCTACTATATATACTAGGTGGTTATCTTTCAGATTAGATTAATCTAAATGCAATTAAAACTAAGCAATCTAATCTAATCCAATCCAAACCAAACATAAAGAAACTAAAATCACACTTGCATAAATGAAAATCACACCACACTTATAGAATTGAAAGCACTCTTACTGAAAGGAAATCACACTCACACTTGCATAATTGAAAGCACTCTTGCTGAAAGTAAAATCACACTTGTATGAAAATAAATAAAATAACAAAACTATACTATGTTACCAATGTGTTGATGGGGTCCCTCCATTCCTCAGCAAGCACACCAAACAACCATCACATCTTCAAAGTAACAATATGCTGGAGAATCTTGGCCTGAACAATAAATGTAGATCCCTCAAATAAAATAGAATACATAGATAGATAGATGGGTTCCTTTGAAGGATGCACCCTTATTTATACAAAAGTTGAGGATGACTGATCAATAAATGCAGATCCCTCAAATCTCTCCTAAATCCACATTTATCTTATGTGGTTACAACCAATTTCCTAAAAATGTGAGATACATATCCTTTCAAAATCCTCTCATCCATGATTCTTCTCCTTTGAATATGCATAGATAATAATCCTCATCTTCTATAATTACTCCACAAATCTTCATGAGTTGGAACTTGAAATTCTAATTTGTAATTTGGAGGCCAAGTAGGACCCTTATAGAATCTCCAAGTATGCCTACAATATCACAATACTTATACCACTTTCATATATATATGAAAACATGTTAATTTCATAATATTTAATCACAAATTCACTTAAAATACTTAAAATAAATGACTTTGGAAAATATAATGCTAAACCCATATGATCATGAAAATGGTTACTTAATCTAGGGTTATGTAGTTATAGAGTTACAGAATGAGGGTAAAATGATGGACATTAAGGTGAAAGTGGGTGGCATTTTTTAGGCCCAACAACGATCATGGGTTCAACCTAATTTTTTATTGAACATGATACCGAGGACAAGTGTCAAATGAGTCAAATGAGACATTAATGTCAAATGAGCCATTGATGTCAAATGCGTTAACAAGTTCTTAATGATCTTCTAAGGCAGTGTACCTTCTTTGACATCCAAGATATCATATATCCTTTGACATCGGTGTCATGACATTGGTTGTCATCAATGACAACACTATACCCAAGACCCACTTTCCTACTTTTGAGTAGACTCCTGTCAAAAAAATTGAAAATACATGGGAAGAACATGCGTTTAAAGTAGAACATTTTTTCACATATTTACAATTTTTTTCCATCATCGATCTACTCAAAAGTATGCATAGTGGGTATTCATTGGATGTGGAATTTAATTCCACATCTAACAAGTGCCCAGCCTTGACATTTTAGTAAACCCATGAAGATTTAAACCACAAATACAATTGAAAATAATTTTCATTAAAAATTCAAAACATCTAGTTTGTTATGTTAACTATATTTTTATTATTTTCCTTAGGAGGCTCATTTTATACCTCATGTTAGGAAACAAGCTCAAAAAAGATAGAAAAGATAGTTCAAGGCCTTAGAATTTAGCCTCTTCGAGGGGGCAACCTCCTTTACATTACATAAATGAACTATTCTTCGATGATTCAAATGACAAAACCTCCTTTCTATATATATGAGTCTAAGGGGTCACAATATAACTAAGACGACCTAACAATAATAATATAAAGGCACAAAAGTAACAATAGAGGGATTCTATGGGGCACAGTAATAACAATATGGAGACAATAGGGGCACAACAATATTAATAAGGGATACAACTACAATATTAATGGGGGAATCACTAATATTATAGGGAGCTAACATGCCCCTCTCCTTCAAAAAAGTGTTGTCTTCAACGCTTAAGTAGTTCTGGATGCTTCTGTATAAAATTCTCATCCTCCCATGTGGAATCTTCTGCAGATAAGTTCTTCCACTTAATGATATACTCTTAAATGGATCGATTTCATAGTTGTCGAGTTCTTGTTTCTATGACTGCTTCTGGTTCCAATATAATTTTTCCTTCCTCGTCAAGTTTTGGCAATATTGTTTGAACTGGGAGCTTGTCGCCTATAACTCTTTTTAAACATGAAACATGGAAAACTGGGTGCACTCAAGAAGCTGCAGGAAGCTCCAATTTGTATGCCATAGTACCAATCTTTGCAACACCTTGTACAGACCATAATAATCTGGTGACAATTTGTTATCCTTCTTAGCTTGCTTGAGGGACATTTGTTTATATGGTTGTAGCCATAGGAATACCCAATCACCTACATCAAAACTTCTTTCACTGCGATGTTGATCTGACTGTTGTTTCATTCTATTCTATGCCAAGATGAGGTTATCCTTTAAGAGTTGGAGAACTTGTTGTTGATGCTTGATGTGATGTTCCACTGCTTGAACCTTAGAATTTTCTCTTAAATATGATGTGATGGATGGTGACTGATATCCATAAAGTGCCATAAATGGGGTCATTTTTGTTGCTGTATGGAAGGAAGTGTTATACCACCATTCAGCCAGAGGCAACCATTTGACCCATTGTGTTTGTTTATCAGATACAAAGCAATGAAGATATCCTTCCAAACATTTGTTTACTATCTCAGTTTGCCCATCAGATGAGGATGATAAGATGAGCTATGAACTAACTGAGTACCAAGACAAGAAAATAATTCTGTCCAAAAATTTCCAGTGAAAATGGGATCTCTGTCACTTACAATAATCTTTGGGTTTCCATGTAGCTTTTGAATTGTTTCCATAAATGCAGTAGAAACTGTACTAGCTTTAAATGGATGTGATAATGCACAAAAGGTGCATACTTGGTAAGTCTGTCAACTACCACCATGATGACACTCTTTCCCCCAAACTTGGGTAAACCTGTGATAAAATCCATTGAAACCTCCTCCCAACATTGGCTTGGAATGGATAAAGGTTGTAATAGACCCGATGTCTCAATTGTTTCAACTTTATTTTGTTGGCAAACAAAACATTCCGCCACAAACTTTTGAATATCCGATTTAAGGCCATTCCAAAAAAATTCCTTCTTAACCTTGTGGTAAGTTTTTAAAAATCCTGAGTGCCCTCCTAAGGGAGAAGTGTGCAATTCCATAAGAATCTTTTGTTTGAGTTGGGAATTTTTACAGAGGTATAAGCGATCTTTGTACCATAATGAATCATTTTTCCAGCTAAATGTATTATATGTACTGGAATCTTGTTGTAACTTTCAAATAAGTGCCCACACTTCTTCGTCATTCCTCCATTCCTCCCTTGCTTCGTTTATCCAATCTGGTTAGATAATAGAAATGGCACACAACAATGCTTCCACATCCTCATCCTTTCTTGAGAGTGCATCTGCCACAACATTTTTCTTACCTTTTTTGTAGATGATTTCAAAGTCATAAGCCAACATCTTTGTGACCCATTTTTGTTGCTCTCTAGAGGATAATATTTGTTCTCAAAAGTATTTAAGACTATCATGATCCATTTTCACCTTAAGTGTCTTCCCATTAGGTAGGGACGCCATTTCTTAAGTGCATGTAGTGTTGCCCGCATTTCCTTTTCATAAATAGCTTTGTGTAAATACTTTCCCTTGATTGGATGACTTTTGAAAGCAATGGGTCTTTAATCTTGCATTAAAATAACACCAATTCCATTTCCTAAAGCATAACATTCTACAATAAAAAATTTTGTGAGGTCCGATGTAGCTAAGACCAGTGCTTGGCACATTGCCTCTTTAAGATGTTCAAAGGCCTTCGTTGCTTCTGGAGTCCATGAGAATGTATCTTTCTTCAATAATGTTGTTAGAGGTGCTACTATTATCCCATAATTCTTAACAAACTTGCGACAATACCCTGTCAACTTGAGAAATCCTCGTAGATGCTTTGTGGATGTGGGGATTTTCTATTGCTTAATGGATTTAATTTTGCTAGGGTCTACCTTAACACCTTCATGAGATACAATATTACCCAGATATTCCACCTCTTGTAGTCCAAAGAAACATTTGGAGCTTTTTGCATATAATTGTTTCTCCTCCATTAGTTGTATCACCTTGTCAACATGTTCAACATGATCCTTCCAAGACTTGTTGTAGATTAGTATATCATAAAAAATACTAACACAAATTTTCTAAGGAAGGGTTTGAAAATGGAATTCATCAAACCTTGAAATGTAGAAGGTGCATTGTTAAGGCCAAAAGGCATGACCTAAAATTCATAATGACCCTCATGAGCTCTAAATGTTGTTTTCAGAATGTCTTCAATATTCATTCTAATTTGATTATATCTTCAACAAAGATACAACTTGGTGAAGTAAATTGATCCACACAATTCATCCAATAATTCATCAGTGATAGGAATTGGAAATCTATCTTTAATAGTCAGCTTGTTGAGCTCCCTATAATCTGAACACATGCGCCATGATCCATCCTTCTTGTGCACCAATACTATTGGAGCAGAGAAAGAACCTTGACCAGGTTGAATTATACTAGCCTCTAGCATTTTTGCAACCATAATTTCAATTTCACTCTTTTGGGCATAACAATATCTGTAAGGCCTGATGTTTGGAGGAGCACTTCCTGGAATCAAATGAATAGCATGATCTCGATCATGAATAGGTGGGAGACCTTTGGGAGTCGCAAATACATTGGATTGATTATCCAAGACTTTTTGGAGATCTGGAGAAATAGGTGATTTCGATGTGGAAACATCTAGCGAACATAATTGTGAAATTACATCTCGTTTTTCCTTTTTTAGAAGCTTTGTCATAGCGTTGGAGTTATTTATATTTCCCAATTTCCCTGCAATACCCCTTAATTCAACTTCCTTTCTGTTTGCAGAAAATTTCATGAATTGTTCTTGAAAATTAAAAGCTATTTTACCCAAGGATTGTAGCCATTGGACTCCTAGTACAACATCAGCATCTCCCATTGGAATGGAAAGCATTGGGATATTCATTACATATTCTCCCATGGATAGCTTGATATTACGACACTTTCTAGAGCAATTTATGGTTCATCCACTTGCAACCATTACTTGACACTCTAGTGCTATACATAAGAAGCAATTCAATTCTTTTGCTCTCTTACAATGAATAAAATTGTGGGTACTTCCTGAATCAATCAACACTATTATCTTTTTCTTCTTGATAAGTCCTTCTATCCTAACAGTTTGAGGAGTGGTAATTCTAGCCAATGCATTACAAGATATGGTCAGATTCATTTCTTCTTTATCTAGGGTTTGTTTCTAGAGTACATCCTCTTCTTTTGACATTTCTTGTTCCTTTCCTTCCTCCTCCTTACAATCTGTGTAGAATAATTTCTTCTCAACACACGTATGACCTTTAGTGTATTTGCTATCAGAAACGTAACAAAACCCTTCTACTTTTTTTTCTTCCAATTGTTGTGGTGTCAACCTTATAGGTTTTGGAAGTCTAGGGGAAACAACACTTCCATCTTTATATTTGTCAGCGGTAGGCTTCCTGGTTTCCATAATTTTTCTTTCCATTTTTCTTGCTAACTTGAATTCCTTCTCTAATGAATCAGGTTCCCAAAAGGCGAACCTCATGTTTGGATGCTATCCTTTAAAGAAACCTATGAACACATCAATCGTATGCTCCTCTAGAATATATTTTACCCTTAAGTTCAATTTTTGGAATTCCTCAATGTGCTCCATCACTGAACCCTTTTGTTTGAGACTTATCAATTTGCTAAAGAAAGTGTTTCTTTTTGTATCCTCATAATGTGCTGTCCATTCTTCTGTAAAAATTTCCCAAGTGACAATTTGTTTACAAGAGCAAAGCCATTGATACCATACAAACTGATTTGGTTCCAAATATAAAGTTGCAATTTGTACCTTTTGTGTGTCTTGTACATTAAGGAGATCGAAAAATTGCTCCATCTATAGTATCCATGTTGCGGGATCCTTTCCATCAAACTTCCTCATATTGATTTTTGGAATATGGTCAGTCTTCAATCTAGCATTAGAGTATAAGAAATCATGATTAACATTTCTTTTTTTCTGATCATGATTTTCTTTTAGTACCCTTTCACCATTAGTGACCATTTGTTGTAGCAACTTATTCAAATTTATCTCCAATTCTTCCATCTTATCATCCATGCCATTCATCTTAGCTTTGCTTTTAACATCCATGCCATTCATCTTAGCTTCCAAATCATTCATCTTGGCTTCATTTGCCTTTAGTGAGAGTGAAATTTATTGTACTTGGTCTTGTAATCTTGATATATCATGTTGCATTTCTTCCTCTTCTTCACAAGTTATGCTAGAGCTTTCAGGTTGGTTACTAGGTGTTTCCATTTTCTTTCTCCAAGGAAATAATTAATGCTAATTATTCTTCACTCTTCCCTTTGAATTCCCTCAAATTATTTTTTCAAACCAATCGTATGCAAAATTAAAAAAATTACTCACCTTTTTTCACTTTGTACGAGCTTGATATTGAATCTGATGTATCTCTGTAATTTTGGATCATCCAGTTCTGAAATTGCGACTTGTAGTATCCCTCTGCATCATCTTGCCAATGCCACCACTCTAATCTAATTTAGATTCTCTAAGAAAGACTTATGCTCAATCTCCCAAGATGACTAGATTATATACCTTTTCAGAAGAGAAAAATTGTATGAAGTGCAATGTGTCACTTTTTTGACCTTCGGTTCTACAAAATATACATAGGAAACTATAGACCATCCTCATTCTACAACTTCTTATGAAATTGTAATCTGATACTCAAAAGAAAAGTTATGATGATTTTCCCAAGGTCACCTATTTGGAATGTAATTCAGGAATTTGCAAAAAGACTGACTTCCTCAAATCATATCTCTGCAAATATAGCACAAAAAGCTCTGAAATTTGGACCCAAGGTTTAGAACAATTTCGACCCAAATGGTTTTTATTGTTAGTGTCTAAAATGTCTTAGAAAGAAAGTTATAGTACAAATTCCACGATTATATGTTTGGAGCAGTGAAACCATAGAATCCAAATCTCTGAAAACAAATGTTATGAAACGAGCTCACAAAAAGATAGAAAATGATAGATCAATGCCTTAGAATTTAGCCTCTTTTAGGCGAAAACCTCCTTTACATTACACAAATGAACAATTCTTGGATGATTCAAATGACAAAACCTTGTTTCTATATATAGGAGTCTAAGGGGTCATAATATAACCAAGCCAAACTAACAATAATAATATAAAGGCACAAAAATAATGATAGAGGGATTCTATGGGGCACAATAATAAAAATATGGGGACAATAGGGGCACAACAACATTAATAAGGGATACAACTACAATAGTAATGGGGGGATTGCTAGTATTGTATGGACCCAACACTTCCCTTATGATGTTTTGGTGAGTGGTTATTATCTCATGCATTTAGAGTGATTGGAGGTGCATATTGCGACAACGAAACGGCAAGTAACAACTTGGAGGAAGTATTCTACAAGATCATCTCCTACTTATGGTTGTAATCTCATTCCATTTATATTAATGCAAAGAATTCACTTTTTTCCTATATGTGATGTTGTTATTCCACTTCTTTCAATACCATGTTGATTTATTGAATGAAGTAATTAGATGATATTGCATAGATCTTGTATTTTCTTGACTTGTGTTATCTAATTCCGCAGGTTATAATTTTGGCATTCAGAGATGGAATTAGAGCTTCCAAGATAAAGAAGGATAAAAGTGTGTGATGGATTCTAGGAAGGCATCAATGTTTCATTTATTTAATTTAAGAAAACAAAATGTGTTCCTTGTGGTTGAACACCTAATCTTCTATGGGTTGGTGTAGAATGTGAACAACCATGAGAGTCCAAGAGACCTTGGGATGTGGAAACCAATGGTCACACAAATGTACTATCAATGCATATCATTGTCAATAATAAATGTAATCTCCTGTTTATCTTTTGTAATTTGTCTCTGCCATGTGTGTGTTTAACATGGCATCAGAGCTTCTGTTAGGCCTGGGAATTTTCAGAGATTTTCAGTACTGCATTCTTTCCAGAATTTGTCTGCCATTTCCCTATTTGTAGAAATATACCAATGCTGCTCTACTACACCTGGGCGCTCTAGTAGACTATTTTATTTTGTTACTGTATATGCGTTGAGTCTCTTTATGTTATGTGAGCTAGTTCATATGCTGAATGCATATGCATTGTATTCTTGTTTGTCTTCAAGGTTGTCTCTCTATCTATCGATTTCTACTGCCCTATCAAAATTTTGCTATTGAGCATTGGTTGAATTAGTTGTGCATTGTGTTATTACCACAATTGACCTCGGCTCCTACACAAAGTTCATACCTCGAGCCCCTCACTATCCCCACTGTGCAGATCTTCAAGCCTCAGAGTCGACATCCCTGTGCACCTCTCAAGTGGCTCCATCCTCCCACACTGTATGCGTATATGTTAATGTTTTGTATTGTATCAAGGTTTCAAGGTGTATCTCCTTGAAATGCCAACAAGCAGAGTAAGAGTTGAAGCTGAGGGTCTTGGGCAATCGATAGAGAGGTGAGATACCACAACACGGTAAGGAGTCGAATGAGACAATGAGGACTAATATGGGAGTTGAACCAACTTTGCAGGTGTCAACTGTTATTTCCCTTTTCTTTAGGGAAAAAGAATAAAGGCCCAGATGCTGAAAGGGATAAATATTGAAGTTCAATATATTGATCTCAACAATTGCATCTCTGAGTGTTCACATGGAATCAGAGTTGTTGCTAAGTGAATTTAACACATGAATCCGACTATCTGATATTTTCCTCGTAAGGTGTTTGTTGGAAGTATTGTGGAAGCGCTTCAAGAAAAAAGAACGACTACAGATTGATGGGCATCGTGATGATGCTAGCTAGATTTTTGAGCATTGTGGTAGATCAGGCTGACTTTCATGTTGTCTTTGGAAATAGTCCTCTGTATTTATTAGGAGTGTAAAGGATTCTAGTGTCTTTGGATTGAAGTAAGGGGCAGCTAGGGGGTATTCCTCTTTAGAGGATGCTTTTGTGGTATACAGGTTCAAACCTGAATTTGAGGGAGTATTAACAGAGTTTCCACCATGATCAGGCAAAAAGGGAGGGCTCAACCACTGTGGCTCATGAAAACTCACCGACAAGGGGCTTGAATCCACTGAACCATTTCCAGAAAAAATGCTTTGATGGTTCGTATGACGAAAGCTTGTAGCTCGGTTTCCTCTACTGCTCGATGAAAAGATCCTTTGAAATTGCATGTAATTTACTGCGCCTATGAAATCTTCGACCTACGATTTATACTTATGGTCAGATGAAAGAATCTCTGGCAGTGTAGCCAACTATCCATCCTTATCCAACCGTGAACCCTGTGGCCTTGTGACCACACAACAAGAAGACCACGAATTTTCAAATTTTATATATCCAGCTAAGGTCCATGTTGGATATGCTTACCGATTAAGAAAAATCAGGACTAAAGACAAGCTAGCACCACAACCACCTCGTAAATCGAAACAATAGATATTTTCATTGCAAAATCAGTTCTACGACCCTTATGGACTGTAGAACGATGGTCCTACCACATACTTGAACTCGCTCATATCTAACTCAAGGTCTCTGATGAGGATAACGATTTTATTTTGATAGATAAGTTGTTGGCTCCTTTTGAGCATTGAAATAAATAGTGGCCACTAGAAAACCAAGGTTGTGTTGTGCTCTACAAACAACCCCCCATTTCATATCATTTTTATTCATAAAGCATCAACCTATGAAATGGGTCCCTTTAAAGTAAAATTGATATCAATACTTTTATTGTTCAAAAAGTTTGATAATCAAATGAATGCATTTTATAAAACCCTTTTTGAACAAACCCATTTAAAGAAATAAAGTGAATCTTGGTCATTGTGATAAAGCGAACGCAAGATCGCATATCGCAATGACATAAGAAATATATATAAGTGGCACAAAGCTTTACGCCAACGCGATATCGCAATCGGTGATCAGCAATATCCAATGCACATCTCAAAACGCCCCATGCCATTAGCCTCGATGCGATGTGCAATCGGTGATCGGCAATTGGCGGTTTACTTTCACTTAAGTCTTGATGTACTCAAAGCTTTTCACCGATTCGATATTGCATTCGGTGATCGACGATATCCAATACACATCATTAAGGCGCACTGGTCATACACCCGATGCGATGCAATAAAGCGCAGTTTTCAATAAAAAGCTGTTAAGTAATGGGATAGCACAATTCATTCATATTTAAAGCTTGATCACTTGCGCTCAGCCGCCAAAACATCCATTGCATGCTTAAGGGAATTATTCACCCGAATAACGATATAATGGGCATTTAAAGGATGACAGGTTTTATACGGCCAATTAATGGGATCATATCTTAAAATCTTTCTATGGATTGTGTCTACGCCCATTTTAAAGGCTAAATACCTTTTTACGCACCTATTCATATGTTATCATCACTTGCAAGTTTTCATTGTTATCTCTCGGTATTACGCGCAATTGCCTCTCTGTGCAGAATTCATCCATAGACAGAAGTTTGAGCAAGATGGGAAAGAAATCCAAGAAGACTGCGGGTGCTTCCGCTGCACCAGTTGCAGGACAAGCTGCTGTAAACAAGAAGAAGGGCCTAATATCTGATACTACATGCACAGGTCTCACCAGAGTTACTTGGCAAGGCACTTACGACCTAATTGAAGTCGAGAAACCACAGAAGACGGTAACAGAAGCTAGCGTGGATTTACTACGGAAGTCTGATTGTACTCTCAAAGATTTAGCTGACTCTTTCCTTCACAGAATAGCAGCCAGGAAGCAAATTCTCCCATACACAGACATTGTGCAATGGGTGATTGAAGAAATCCCAAGCTTGGACAGAACATTCAGCACCAGAGATGGGAGGATTTTCGGATCGTTCAAGGCAAATGACATAAGGAAAATGTATCATTTGCCCGAGCCAGAGAAAATATATAACAAAGACTTCCTGGAGAAGTTTGCAAGAGAAAATGAAATTGAATCCGAACCCATCAAGGATTGGAGACAAAATCCGAGCAAGCACAAACACGAATCTTCCAGTAAGTACTCGGTTGATTCTTTGGATTCTCCTTATTGTTATGCGGGGATAATGATGTGTAGGCTATGGGGATTGCATGACTCTACTATTTTTACCATAGAAATGGTTCCTCTTATTGAGGCAGCAGTAAACAGTATAATTATGGATTGGGCTACTATTCTCTCGGATAAACTAGCAGTAGTTGTTCGTGATTTTAGAAATAAGAATGTGGTCACTGAAAGGAAAATTCCCCCATTTTATTATAGTGCATATATCTTAGACACATTATGTTTCAAATCCGAATTTCCTGTCCTCGGTTGGAGGTGGACTGCACAGGACCCCTCACCCATTCATATATATCACAAAAAATTGTGGAAGTCTTCTTACAAACACCACCTATATCAAATCTGCA
Organism: Pinus taeda; assembly: GCA_000404065.3. Taxonomy (NCBI): domain Eukaryota; kingdom Viridiplantae; phylum Streptophyta; class Pinopsida; order Pinales; family Pinaceae; genus Pinus; species Pinus taeda. The sequence continues at coordinate 53,158 of APFE030511764.1, forward strand.
ATGGCTTTATGGTGCCCATTTACTATTCCATTTTTGATAAACCCATTCCAAAGATTTCCTATCAAGCTTCCTTTGATTTACCAGTAGTGGAAAGTTGGTTTGGAGAAGAGAAATTTACCTATATCAGATTTTTTGGCAGCCAAGCCAACCCACATGTTCTCCCTTTATATACTCCAGATAAGCTGCTAGCAAGAGAAATTGTGTATCAGATTATGGCTGAAAGTACTACACAGACTCTCAAAAGAGAAAAGAAAAGAGGCTGGCCCTCTTTTCCCTTGAGGTGTGGTGTCTATATGCTGCATGATCTCAAACATGCAGAAAAGGAAGCCACAAAGATTCAATCTTTAACTCTGGCGACAATCCCAAACAGGGCATTTGATCCAAAGCAAGTTGCCTATGCTGCATTAGAACAGGCCAAATTGACAAAGTTTGAGCATCAGGAAGATATATTTGATGACCTGTTCACTTCAATTGAAACCATAGGTCAGGCTAAAGAACTCGCTAGGATGAAATATAATGATGAAGGGTTGACAGAGTTCAATAAACTTAGAGAACAAAGGTTGCAAACTCTGCCTCTAGATTTATTAGCAACGACCCCAGCGACATCGTCAAGTAAGTCTGGTCGGCAACAGTTAAAGGAACCTCCTGCTATAACAAAAGATCATAATAAGGAGCAGGAGGAAAAGTAGAGGAAAGAACAAGAGGGAAAGCAGAGGAAGGAGCAGGAAGAATAGCTAAAGAAAGAGTATGAGTATAGACAACAGAGGGAACAAGAGGAGCATAAGAGGAAAGAGCAGGAACAAGTACAGAAGGAGTCTCAAACTGAGAAAGGGCAACAGACCACCACTGATGTCAATGTGGACACTACCATAGACCCTAAATTTCTCCAGGAATGGTAGCAGTTTCATTCTATCATCAGTGGATTACAATGCTCAAAAGATACTGACACTTCTAAGACTAACGACATGCAAGTCTTTACTTCACCTCAGGTTCTAAGTGGAACTAGCGGCCTGCCCAGTTCTAAGGATGTTGAGATAATTCCAAAAGACCCCACCGATCAAATCATTTTGCAGGTAGAAGATATTCCTCCATTGAATGTTTTCTACAACCCGAGGCATAGAGCAGTTGTAAAGCGATCAAGGAAAAGATGAAGGATTGATCAACCTTCTATCTTTTCGGAGCAAACAATCACGGGTAACGTAGTATGGAAGGAGGAATTGGACCCCTCCGATGACCTAACAAAGTTGTCACAGTATGCTGGAGCCTATTCGGCAGCAAAAATCGACAAAGCATCGGAGGTAAGCCTTCTATTGAAGAATAAGGACCAAGAAATCTCTGCATTACAGGCAGAATTGGCTGAGACAAAGCAGAAGGCAGCGCAAGCAGAGGAGCAGTTGCTGGCACAACAACAAATGAACAATCAATTAACCCAGCAATTGCAAGAAGAAAAGCAAAGGATCGACCAAAGTGCGATCCAGAAACATAAAGAATTGACGGAGGCATTGGCACAATTGAGAACAGCAAATGAACAAATGACCAAAACCAAAGATGAGCAAATCGTTGAAATGTCATCGCAGCTAGAAAAAATGAAAGGTGCTTCACAAGTGGCAGAGTTCAAGAAAGAAGCATGATTGATAAATAATGCGTTAATATCTCAGGTTAGACTCTTGTGCCAACAAATCGCTCAAGCTGAGCCACTGTGCGAGTTAACTATATCTATAAATCAACAGGTAGAGAAGGCCAGGGATGAATTAAATCAAGTCGAAGAGGCCATTACTGCATATCTTGAATGGCAAGATTCTGATCAGGGAAAAGCAGCAAATTTGCCCAAGATACTTGAAACATATAAGGATATACTTTTCACAGAATGGCACACTCAGGTGATGAAAGCCGAGAGAGCGGCTTCAAGATGTAAATCAACTTCTAGCAATCTAGTTGATTTAGTTAACAGCACTCTCTACTTGGCAAATATGATTTCCCAATGTACACCAGGAAAGATGACAACAACAAATACATTGGAGCAATCATGTTATCCTGAGTTAGAAGAAAAGGGAAGATTAATCACTGGGATTAATAGTTTAAGCATGGATACATATTGGATCTTCCTAATTAAGCCACATACACAAAGAGCTGCCCTTAAGTGTTTAACAGATGCAATCAGGTGTATAATTCCCGATATTCAAGATGCCACCTATGCTGCCTAGCTCAGTTCGCGCCTCAACAAACCTCCGGAAGTTGAGCCAATGCTTGCAATAAATCAGCTCAAATTCAAAGGAAAGCAGCCGACTTGATGAATCACTCTCCAGCTTGCCAGATCGCTAGCCAAAATAGGATCAAGAGTTATTGATATCAATTTAGTAGCATTTCTGTTTAATAGATATTTAAATTAGTATTGTATTTATAGAACCTTTCATGTTTTTAGAAAGGGTCGTAAAATTTTGTAAGAGACTTAATAGACTGAAGTTTGCACTATTGTGCTTCAGTCGATATTCTTTTATGAAACTTGACCAGTTGTTCTTAATTTAATGAGGAAGCTTCTTTATGCAATTGTGCACTATTTTCGTTGATTGAGAATGTTTTTGCGTTAAAGGAAGAACTACACATAGCGATTGATATCTGGGAGTGTCATGCAGCTCATATGGTACTTTTATCTATGTCTGAATTCATTCCATTTATATGAATTGTTATGTAATTATTTTTGCTATCGTTGATTATATGCATGCGCTATAACGGCGGATCTTATTCATTCCACTATTGGATGTTTAGTGATGCGCCTTTGCTTTTAATCATGTGTATGAAAATGATATAGATGTTTAAAGTGTGGTAATTTCGCTTCAATCGCTCTACTTAACTATTTAGGCACAACAATCTTAAATGAATTAATATCTATGTTGGAAAGATACAGTCATCTATATGCTTTTCTTTTAGACACAGAATATCAAATGCTACGCTTTAGAGCTCAATAGATTCCCGGGATAGTTTCATTTATTTATATTTCTGTTAATAGTTTTAGCCTTTCGCTCACCTCTAGTGTAATCTATAAATCATTCACCCATCCCATTTATCTATTTCTGGGAAACTGGTCCCATTATCCCCAGTCGGAGCCACTATCCCAAATGAAAAAGGAGTTGTACTAAGGTCCGGACCAGGTGGTTTCCCCAATGTTGTTGTAGCAATTTTCAAGGCATCAACATTTTTGGCGCTAGAAGGAGGGCCCTGACTGTGAATGGCAAGCAAACCCAAATCTACAAGCCATTGTAAGAGTAATTCTCCCTCCAAATCTCCTCGTTATTCTCGATCGCATGCTGGTTCTCCAGCATACAATCAAGAAGAAGAGGAATCAACTACCACTGCTCAAACCCATCATACTCCAGAACAATTAAGTCTTGAATCCCCTGAAGTCCAGTCTCTTATCCACAAACTTCAGAGCTTCTCGATTTCGCCACAGAAATCTGAGGTATCACAAAGCAGTGCGACTTCACAATTCAATTTATCTCATCCACTTACTAGACTTCAGAGCGAAAAGCTTGGTATTGAACCCACTAAGTTCCCTTTACCCAAAAGAAAAAAAAAAAGCCAAGAAATATACTGAAGGATCTGATAGTGGAGAGCTTTCATCCACATCATCCATTTCATCTCCCCATCTGCAAAGTAAACCATCCACTCCTCCATTACATATTGTTGTTCGCCAGGGAATAGAAGCCTCAACATCTCAATCTGCTCAGTCCTCGATATTATTTACTTCCCATACATCTGGAATCCCAATGGTGGTACCAACCACCGGTGATATTACAATGGTAGATCCATGGACTAGACCTGGTGCAGTCAATATGCCTGCACCATTGCATCCATTACCATATTATCTGGAAAAATGGCTCCCGAAGTTTAACCCAGATGATGGAACCCAGGCCAAGGAGCACATTAATAATTTCATGTTGGCAGTCAACTTGAAAGGGGTAACAGAACAAGATGTTGTTGTTAGAATTTTCCCTTACACTTTGCAAGGATCAGCAGGATCCTGGTATTTCTCTTTACCCTCTGGTTCCATTACCAGTTGGGACACCTGCCAAGAGCAGTTTCTTACCAAATATGGAGATGATAGGTCTTTGGCTACTTTAATAAACGATCTCTCCAACCTAAGAATAGAGCATAGGGAACCAATTAAGGAATTTAATGCTCGCTTCAATAAACTCCTGAACAAAATCCCTACAGCTTCCAAACCAAGTGAACAAATTCAAAGCGAATGGTATATCACTGCCCTCCCTGCCAATATAGCCATTTTTGTAGATAGGGCTGCAAAACCTACCTTAGCCGAAAATATGAAAGAAGCACTTGCTGTGGAAAAACGCATTGATGCCTTAGAAAAGAAAGCTGCCTTGGAAGACAGAAAAGATAAAAAAGTCTCTTTCAAAGAAGACTCCAAGAAGAAAAGCCCGAAAGACCCATATGACATGGAAGGTTTGCAGAAGGTCTTGAAAACTTTGTCTAACGAAATGATTGACATAAAGAAACAAGTGGCCGAAACTTCAAACAAAAGACCATTTAGGACTTATAGGAAAACTGAAACAAAGCCACCCAATGTCATATCTAACGTAGATTCAGAGCAAGAGGAGGAGGAAGAAGAGACAACCTCACCAACTGATGATGAAGAAGAAGTAGCTGAATGCCATGGAATGTGGGATTTTATACTCCCCAATTCTGATACCGATAATGAAGAAGAAGCCTTCCCAGTCACCACTAGAAGTAAAAGTACTTCTGAACCTGTCCAGGCGACTTCAAAGAAAAGGAGTGCAGGTGCTGCCACAACAAAGGAAAAAGTACCTCCAAAGAAATCGCCTGCAGTAGTTCCCCAAAACCAGCCTTCAACTTCTAATTCTCCTTCAACATATAAAATGTTAGTGGTATCTGATTCAATGGAATACAACATTGTTGATGATATGAAGAAAACTAAGGCAAACATAACCATGTTTGAACTTAGTAAGCTAAAGCATCATGAAAAATTACTTCTTAAAGAATTGAATGCTGTTCCCTCTGCACCACTTCCTAGTTCAAAAGTTGCTAATGATTCAGGCCAATCCCCTCCAGGTATGGTTGAAGCTACCGATTCAGTTCTAATTGGAGACAGATCAAGTTCTCATACTCCACCCTTCCTTCTGACTTATGAAATCTATAACAGAAACTTGCACAACTGTTTAATTGACTCAGGGGCATCATCTAACATAATGCCAGCTTCAGTTTGTTCCAAATTGAAGATAGAACCCCAGAAGTCTGCCATCCATATTGTACAAGTGGACAGGACCAAAGTGCAGGTTGTCATAGAGATTAATTCCGTAACTATCAGGTTGTCTGCTGATCCCAGAATAATACAAAGGATTGACATTCTAATAGCTGATATACTTGAGTTTTACGGTTTAATTTTGAGTAGAGATTGGTTCGAAAAATTGCATGGGTATATTTCTACTGATTGGTCACACATGTGGCTTCCTTATAAAGGTAAGCCAAATCAAATAAAGATTGATCGAGAAAAACATATGACCCATACAGTTACCGATTTTGAACAAGAAAACCACCCCATAGCATTCAACAACAACATTTTGGGAAATTATTCATCAGAGTCGTTCTTTGGCAACTTTGTTGCCCAACCCTCCCCTTTCTCAGTTAATCATTTTACATCTCAGATTGAAATTTTTTCACAAATAGATAAGTCTAGGTGTTTCAATGATGATGAGAAAACTGTAAATATAAATATGATTGTTAATACTCCTTTATTTTGGTCTTTGTATTTTGATGGCTCCAAGTCTAATGAAGGCTCAGGAGCAGGATGCATCTTGGTTAGTCCACATGGGGAAAATACAATGCTGTCTTGCAGATTAGAATTTGAGTGCACTAACAACACAGCCAAATATGAAGCTTTAGTTCAGGGATTATATAAAGCAATCGGCCTTAAAGTGCAATATCTAAAAGTATTCGACGATTCTGAAATTATTGTTAAATAGGTTAGGAATGCAATTCATTGCCTTTCCAATCACCTTAAGCATTACCAATCGCTAGTGCAAGACCTTACCTCACATTTTTTAGCATTTAACATTTCCTCCATTCCTCGGTCCCAGAATTCGGCTGCCGACCTACTAGCCAATGTAGCCTCCAGGCTCCTACCTTCTGAAGAC